>NC_059608.1:15265139-15355139 GCF_020424385.1 Procambarus clarkii
GGGTGGAGTGACTGGGAGAGGTTGAGGGTGAGTAGGTATAAGGGGAAAAGGGAGGAATGTAGATGTAGGAGACCTGTTTCGTCACCGTCTGGGAATGAGGACGCAAATGGCCCGCCAGCAAAGAGGGAGGAAGTGAGTCACTTCCCCATCAGAGGGAGGATGAGGAGAGGGAGGGAGGGAGGGAAGTAGGTAGTTCCCAGCAAGAAGGGACGGAGGGAGGAAGAGAACGTAGATGTAGAGAAATGCTAAGTTCCCCCCAGCTAGACGGTAGTCAAAATAATACATTAAGACATTTTTATTCATAGATGTTCACATTTATAAAGGTAGCAGAGTCAGGTTCCTTCACGACTCACAATCGGAAATTGTGAATCGAGAACGAATCGAATCCGGGCATGATAAAATGGTTGGAGTGTTTCCTATCACTAGAGCCCCTGTTTATCTAGCAGGGGGAAGGGGGGTAAACGATTGGGTATACCAGGAGTTAGTCACCTTATTGTATGGTTGCAACATGGGGGAGAGTTAGGTACCTCCACCTTGGAGGGGACCCGTGATGAAAGCCTAAATTGTATATATATATATATATAATATATATATATATATATATATATATATCTATATTATATATATATATATATATTATATATATATATATATATATATATATATATATATACAATGGCTGCCTGTCTCCTGACACAAACAATTACTATATATATAATTCAAACTTAATTCATTATTTGGGTACTCATTTGTACACGACTAAGTTAACAGTATTTCAAGCACAATATAAAGTAATCTTTAAACAGAACATCGACATGATACATAACATTTAAAAGATAATTAGCTTAAACATTATATTGTTAACGTTATATTATGAATTTATAAAATAGCGCTGCGAGGTAAACAAGGGGTCAAAATAATGGGCTGATGCTGGATGCTCTCAGGGTGATGCTGGATGCTCTCAGGGTGATGCTGGATGCTCTCAAGGTGATGCTGGATGCTCCCAGGGTGATGCTGGATGCTCCCAGGTTGATGCTAGATGCTCCCAGGATGATGCTGGATGCTCTCAAGGTGATGCTGGATGCTCTCAGGATGATGCTGGATGCTCTCAGGATGATGCTGGATGCTCTCAGGGTGATGCTAGATGCTCCCAGGATGATGCTGGATGCTCCCAGGGTGATGCTGGATGCTCTCAGGGTGATGATGGATGCTCTCAAGGTGATGATGGATGCTCTCAGGGTGATGCTGGATGCTCTCAGGGTGATGATGGATGCTCCCAGGGTGATGCTGGATGCTCTCAGGGTGATGCTGGATGCTCCCAGGGTGATGCTGGATGCTCTCAGGGTGATGCTGGATGCTCTCAGGATGATGCTGGATGCTCTCAGGATGATGCTGGATGTTTTCAAGGTGATGCTGGATGCTCTCAGGGTGATGCTGGATGCTCTCAGGGTGATGCTGGATGCTCTCAGGGTGATGCTGGATGCTCTCAGGGTGATGATGGATGCTCTCAGGGTGATGATGGATGCTCTCAGGGTGATGCTGGATGCTCTCAGGGTGATGATGGATGCTCTCAGGGTGATGCTGGATGCTCTCAGGGTGATGATGGATGCTCTCAGGGTGATGCTGGATGCTCTCAGGGTGATGCTGGATGCTCTCAGGGAGATGATGGATGCTCTCAGGGTGATGCTGGATGCTCTCAGGGTGATGCTGGATGCTCTCAGGGTGATGCTGGATGCTCTCAGGGTGATGATGGATGCACTCAGGGTGATGATGGATGCTCTCAAGGTGATGCTGGATGCTCTCAGGGTGATGCTGGATGCTCTCAGGGTGATGATGGATGCTCTCAGGGTGATGCTGGATGCTCTCAGGGTGATGATGGATGCTCTCAGGGTGATGCTGGATGCTCTCAGGGTGATGCTGGATGCTCTCAGGGTGATGCTGGATGCTCACAGGGTGATGCTGGATGCTCTCAGGGTGATGCTGGATGCTCTCAGGGTGATGCTGGATGCTCTCAGGGTGATGATGGATGCTCTCAGGGTGATGATGGATGCTCTCAGGGTGATGCTGGATGCTCTCATGGGTGATGATGGATGCTCTCAGGGTGATGCTGGATGCTCTCAGGGTGATGCTGGATGCTCTCAGGGTGATGATGGATGCTCTCAGGGTGATGATGGATGCTCTCAAGGTGATGCTGGATGCTCTCAGGTGATGCTGGATGCTCTCAGTGTGATGCTGGATGCTCTCAGGGTGATGCTGGATGCTCTCAGGGTGATGATGGGATGCTCTCAGGGTGATGCTGGATGCTCTCAGGGTGATGCTGGATGCTCTCAGGGTGATGCTGGATGCTCTCAGGGTGATGCTGGATGCTCTCAGGGTGATGCTGGATGCTTTCAGGGTGATGCTGGATGCTCTCAGGGTGATGCTGGATGCTCTCAGGGTGATGATGGATGCTCTCAGGGTGATGCTGGATGCTCTCAGGGTGATGATGGATGCTCTCAGGGTGATGATGGATGCTCTCAGGGTGATGCTGGATGCTCTCAGGGTGATGCTGAATGCTCACAGGGTGATGAGAGGAGATATATAGACAGTCAGTTATTCAATCGCCACGTTCATTTTAACTGGTCAAGTGCCCTCTCCATCTTCACCCTCTCACTCTACTTTCCCCTTTATGGACTGCGGAGATTTACAGAAGCACGTTGACAAGCGCCATGAGCGGACAGTCACATGGCTATTAGTGTTCAGCCCAAACAAGTGTAAGGTAATAGAGACAGCAAAGAGAGACAAGAGGTCAGTTGGAATCTACATCATTATATAAATGTAACTACTGGAATCTTGAAGATAAAAATGTTTTAGCGTTATTTATAATTCAAACACAAGTACCAGAGGCTAAGCAGGATAACGACAACAGCATATAGGAGACTGGAAAGCATTTTAATTCTTTCACGAATTTTCTTACGTGTGGCTGCTGTTACAATCAGCAGCATCGGAAACCACACCTTGTGAAGCTCAAGACACGAAGATTAAGATGGTTATCTTGAGGTTATCTTGAGATGATTTCGGGGCTTTTTAGTGTCCCCGCGGCCCGGTCCTCAACCAGGCCTCCACCCCCAGGAAGCAGCCCGTGACAGTTGACTAACACCCAGGTACCTATTTTACTGTTAGGTAACAGGGGCATAGGGTGAAAGAAACTCTGCCCATTGTTTCTCGCCGGCGCCTGGGATCGAACCCAGGACCACAGGATCACAAGTCCAGTGTGCTGTCCGCTCTGCCGACCGGCTCCCTGGTTGCAACAAGACTGGCTCCTGCGACGAGAGGACAAATCTACTAGCACAGATTAAGGGAATTTAATCTCCGAGCGTATGACCACTACATACAATATGTTTTGATAATTACTTTTACTTTTTATATTTACTAATTGCTAACATATACTGGAATATACTGAGGCAAATAGATCTAGCTATATATGTAGACAAGATGTATAAGGGGAACCTTTTTAAATATAGATTGTGTCAAATAAAATGTATGGAAGTACTCATACCCTGGGGCGGGTGGTCAAGAATAATCATTGACAGAAGCTGTGGAAGCCACCTCCAGTCACAACTTTAAGGCCACATTCGACTAAGAATTCTTACATCAGAACAGTTAAATTATAACTCAACAGGTTCATCAAGGTCAGTTGGTGGGGCATAACGAGCTAGACTTAACTTCCCTTTAGTCACTTTTTTTGCAGGGATAATCCTGCGCGGGCCCTAAGCCTCTGGCTGGCCCACTGCGCGGGCCCTAAGCCTCTGGCTGGCCCACTGCACGGGCCCTAAGCCTCTGGCTGGCCCACTGCGCGGGCCCTAAGCCTCTGGCTGGCCCACTGCACGGGCCCTAAGCCTCTCGCTGGCCCACTGTGCGGGCCCTAAGCCTCTGGCTGGCCCACTGCACGGGCCCTAAGCCTCTGGCTGGCCCACTGCACGGGCCCTAAGCCTCTGGCTGGCCCACTGCGCGGGCCCTAAGCCTCTGGCTGGCCCACTAAGTGTTGCTTGTTTCTGTTTTACCTGGGCGGAGGATGAGTATTTATGACTCGTATGGTCGCTTCAGTAAGATTTTACCATATGTGTTAAACAACTTCTTCTGCTCTGTTGAATCGAAGTTGAAATCTTAATGGGTTTGTAACTGTGCACTGTGTTAGATAATGTTCCAGTGGTCTGTTGGGGCTGTAACTGTGCATTGTGTTAGATAATGTTCCAGTGGTCTGTCGGGCATTTCTCCACAGTGTTGACATTTCCTCTCATCTTCCGGAACCTGTAAGCCTATTTCCCATGCACATGGGTATCCAAGCCTGATGCGAAGTAAGTGTACTGCTGTTGTTCTACTGCTCCCTTTCATCAAACTAAGTGGTTCGTAGTTGGTTGAATTCTTGTACCAACCCGCAGATCCTGATGTTGCAACTGCTGTGTTGTGGTCACTGTACATCTTTTGCATTGCTCTGTTTCTAATTACTTTCATAATCTGTGATAGACTCTGTGGTATGTAAATGTCTACATTTCTTCTCTTAGTTGTAAGTTTTGCAGCTTCGTCTGCAATGTCATTTCCTATTATTCTCTAGTCACTGATAGATAAGCAACAATAAGTAGCCACCATCCACCCCTCTCCCTCCACCACCATCCACTCTCTCCCTCCACCACCATCCACCCCTCTCCCTCCACCACCATCCACCATCTCTCTCCACCACCATCCACTCTCTCCCTCCACCACCATCCACCCCTCTCCCTCCACCACCATCCACCCCTCTCCCTCCACCACCATCCACTCTCTCCCTCCACCACCATCCACTCTCTCCCTCCACCACCATCCACCCCTCTCCCTCCACCACCATCCACTCTCTCCCTCCACCACCATCCGCCTCTCTCCCTCCACCACCATCCACCCTCTCCCTCCACCACCATCCACCCCTCTCCCTCCACCACCAACCACCCTCTCCCCTCCACCACCATCCACCCCTCTCCCTCCACCACCATCCACCCTCTCCCTCCACCACCATCCACCCCTCTCCCTCCACCACCATCCACCCCTCTCCCTCCCCCACCTTCCACCCCTCTCCCTCCCTCACCATCCACCCCTCTCCCTCCACCACCATCCACCCTCTCTCTCCACCACCATCCACCCTCTCCCTCCACCACCATCCACCCCCTCTCCCTCCACCACCATCCACTCTCTCCCTCCCCACCATCCACCCTCCTCCCTCCACCACCATCCACCCTCTCCCTCCACCACCATCCACCCCTCTCCCTCCACCACCATCCACCCTCTCTCTCCACCACCATCCACCCTCTCCCTCCACCACCATCCACTCTCTCCCTCCACCACCATCCACTCTCTCCCTCCACCACCATCCACCCTCTCCCTCCACCACCATCCACCCCTCTCCCTCCACCACCATCCACCCTCTCCCTCCACCACCATCCACCCCTCTCCCTCCACCACCATCCACTCCTCTCCCTCCCCCCACCTTCCACCCCTCTCCCTCCCTCACCATCCACCCCTCTCCCTCCACCACCATCCACCCTCTCTCTCCACCACCATCCACCCTCTCCCTGTCGGAAAATCCGACACCATTTAATATATCATACAGATAATAGCTGTATTACCCACAAGTTACCCATAGAAAACGTAACTTGTAGTGGAATTTCCGTCTAAAGAAAACGGGATATCATCACCACATACTATTATAATTCACCAGCTATTCTGCTGGGAATTATTCTTAAATACATTAGTCTTTGGACTTTACCATCATAAAAACATCTTATATAAATTAACTTAATTATCAATATTAAAGTAGAGTAAATGTGACCCTTCTATCACTTTCTGAAATCTGGACAAAGTAGGCCAGGCGTCAGAGTGAGGAGGGGGCAGCCATTGTTGTGTCACCTCCGAGACGTGTGGAGCAAATTCGGCTCCTATCATTCTGGACAATGTCGGCCAGTAACGTCAATAGTATGGAGTGTTAAACAGCCATTGTGTTTATATTGAGACCAGAGGCTCACACGGGAGCAAATTCGGCTCCTGTTAATTTTACTTGGACGTAGTGTTATGGAAACCAAAGGTACCATCTGTCAACACGCTGTCAACAAATCAAGTTAAGTGTTCTTTCCGAAACCCATTATTTATCATTAGTGGCCATTAATGTCATTATATAGGGTGGTCCGGTTAGATCACATGGAAGCCTCAAACTAAAGGTAATTAAGCCAGGTCTTCATGTTCCATGTACTGTTTTCTCTGATATACTTGTCATATATAGGATTCTGGCTTCACAGCTAGCGCACTTTTGACAGGTCAAGACGAGGATGCAAGATTTGTGCACCAGTTACTGGGTGATGGAAGCTACCTCAAAGAGGATAATTTGGTGTCTACACCCTAGTTATACCTGGTGGACTAGTCTGCTGTACTATAAGATAAGGAACCTCTTTAATGTATGTAGCTATTACTGTAGTTTGATTGGCTGCATATATATTAATTTAATAAACCCCCCCTAATGTGTAGAGGATCGATTTGTGAGATTAAGAGATTATTGCAGAAATACAGTCCACTTATCATTATACAAATTGCTATCGAAGTATATAAATTAACGTAAATATAAATTCATATAAATTAAATAAATATAAATCTCACAGGTCGGTACCCACACTCCCTCCACCACCATCCACCCCTCTCCCTCCACCACCATCCACCCTCTCCCTCCACCACCATCCACCCTCTCTCTCCACCACCATCCACTCTCTCCCCTCCACCACCATCCACCTCTCCCTCCACCACCATCCACCCTCTCCCTCCATCACCATCCACCCTCTCCCTCCACCACCATCCACCCCTCTCCCTCCACCACCATCCACCCTCTCCCTCCACCACCATCCATCCTCTCCCTCCACCACCATCCACCCTCTCCCTCCATCACCATCCACCCTCTCCCTCCACCACCATCCACCCCTCTCCCTCCACCACCATCCACTCTCTCCCTCCACCACCATCCACCCCTCTCCCTCCACCACCATCCACCCTCTCTCTCCACCACCATCCACCTCTCTCTCCACCACCATCCACCCTCTCTCTCCACCACCATCGACCTCTCTCTCCACCACCATCCACCCTCTCCTCCCACCACCATCCACCCTCTCCCTCCACCACCATCCACCCTCTCCCTCCACCACCATCCCACCTCTCCCTCCACCACCATCCACCTCTCTCTCCACCACCATCCGCCTCTCCCACCACCACCATCCACCTCTCTCTCCACCACCATCCGCCTCTCCCACCACCACCATCCACCTCTCTCTCCACCACCATCCACCTCTCCCTCCACCACCATCCACCTCTCCCTCCACCACCATCCACCCTCTCCCTCCACCACCATCCACCCTCTCCCTCCACCACCATCCACCACCATCCCACCTCTCTCTCCACCACCATCCGCCTCTCTCTCCACCACCATCCGCCTCTACCACCACCACCATCCACCCTCTCCCTCCACCACCATTCCACCCTCTCCCTCCACCACCATCCACCCTCTCCTCCCACCACCATCCACCCTCTCCCTCCACCACCATCCACCCTCTCCCTCCACCTAAATTCCACCCTCTCCCTCCACCACCATTCCACCCTCTCCCTCCACCACCATTCCACCCTCTCCCTCCACCACCATCCACCCTCTCCCTCCACCACCATCCTCCCCTCTCCCTCCACCACCATTCCACCCTCGCCCTCCACCACCATCCACCCTCTCCCTCCACCACCATCCACCCTCTCCCTCCCCCACCATCCCACCTCTCTCTCCACCACCATCCACCCTCTCTCTCCACCACCATCCACCCCTCTCCCTCCACCACCATCCCACTTCTTCCATACTCCCCCCCCCCCCAATCTGCTCGTCAGCTGACGCTAATTAGTAACACTCTGACCTTTGACCTGCAACAAAGGCAATACCGCTCAATCAGAGAGGCTGCCATTCTCTGCCCCGCGCATAAACACGTAATTAATATTTATTGTGTGTTTACATCTGGTTGTTTGCTGTTATATGTAAGCTTCAATTATGTGATTTGTTTGCTCTATATTTCCCAGAGTATTTGTTTGTCTTTTGTTGTGTTCATTGTGGACGTTTTTGTTCAAAGTTTTCATTTTGCACTTTCTCTTTAACCTTTTATTGGCAATGTTGAACATTTATGTGTTTTTTGTTCAACCTATTATTGTTTATTTCATTGTTGAACCCTTTATTGGTTCTTTCTTTGTTAAATTCATTATTGTTTGTTTCTTTGTTAACCGATTATTGTTTCTTTCTTAATTATTGTTTCTTTGTTCAACCTATTATTGTTTATTTCTTTGTTGAACCCTTTATTGGTTCTTTCTTTGTTAAATCCATTATTGTTTGTTTCTTTGTTAACCTATTATTGTTTCTTTCTTAATTATTGTTTCTTTGTTCAACCTATTATTGTTTATTTCTTTGTTGAATCCTTTATTGGTACTTTCTTTGTTAAATCCATTATTGTTTGTTTCTTTGTTAACCTATTATTCTTTCTTTCTTAATTATTGTTTCTTTGTTAAACACTAACTCATTATTGTTTGTCGTTGTTTAACGAACTATAAGAACAAAGTTCTAACCATGTTTTTGTTCTTGTTCATGTTCTCCATAACCGTTCCCATGAAGGACTCAGGTGTTCACTGGGCTTGAAGGATCACGTATATATGATTATTCTCTGATCTTCCTGTTCATGTTATATCTTATAGATTTCCTCAATGATATTTAATTTGTGCTTCCTTCCTCTCAGTTATGTGTTTATTTATCCAGGTGCTCATCCTCATATACATGTATTTTCTGTATTATCGTTTGTAAATACCTGTGGCATAGTCGTTTTTAAATACCTGTGGCATAGTCGTTTTTAAATACCTGTGGCATAGTCGTTTTTAAATACCTGTGGCATAGTAGTTTTTAAATACCTGTGGCCTAGTCGTTTTTAAATACCTGTGGCCTAGTCGTTTGTAAATACCTGTGGCATAGTCGTTTTTAAATACCTGTGGCATAGTCGTTTGTAAATACCTGTGGCATAGTCGTTTGTAAATACCTGTGGCTTAAACGTTTGTAAATACCTGTGGCATAGTCGTTTGTAAATACCTGTGGCATAGTCGTTTTTAAATACCTGTGGCATAGTCGTTTGTAAATACCTGTGGCATAGTCGTTTTTAAATACCTGTGGCATAGTCGTTTTTAAATACCTGTGGCATAGTCGTTTGTAAATACCTGTGGCCTAGTCGTTTGTAAATACCTGTGGCCTAGTCGTTTGTAAATACCTGTGGCATAGTCGTTTGTAAATACCTGTGGCATAGTCGTTTTTAAATACCTGTGGCATAGTCGTTTTTAAATACCTGTGGCATAGTCGTTTGTAAATACCTGTGGCCTAGTCGTTTGTAAATACCTGTGGCCTAGTCGTTTGTAAATACCTGTGGCATAGTCGTTTGTAAATACCTGTGGCATAGTCGTTTTTAAATACCTGTGGCATAGTCGTTTGTAAATACCTGTGGCTTAGACGTTTGTAAATACCTGTGGCTTAGTCGTTTGTAAATACCTGTGGCATAGTCGTTTTTAAATACCTGTGGCATAGTCGTTTTTAAATACCTGTGGCATAGTCGTTTTTAAATACCTGTGGCATAGTCGTTTGTAAATACCTGTGGCATAGTCGTTTATAAATACCTGTGGCTTAGACGTTTATAAATACCTGTGGCCTAGTACTTTGGTGATAAACCCAGTGTCCAGACCTAGCGAGTGCCTCAGGGCGCACCCAAGTGATCACAGTTATTTGAAGAGTACTCAAATGTATATATTGATTTGCTTAGAGTGTATGTGAGAGGACATGATGTCTCATGGGGTATATATGAGTGTATATAGAATCACCAAGGAAAAATAGAGCGCATTCGCAATCACTTGGAGTGTACATTGATCCACTTGGAATGAATCCGGCTGCACACGAGATCACTTTGAGTGTATCCTAGTGTACGTGGATACACTTTGAGTGTATCCAAGTGTACATGGATACACTTTGTGTGTATCCAAGTGTACATGGATACACTTTGAGTGTATCCAAGTGTACGTGGATACACTTTGAGTGTATCCAAGTGTACATGGATACACTTTGAGTGTATCCAAGTGTACATGGATACACTTTGAGTGTATCCAAGTGTACGTGGATACACTTTGAGTGTATCCAAGTGTACATGGATACACTTTGAGTGTATCCAAGTGTACATGGATACACTTTGAGTGTATCCAAGTGTACATGGATACACTTTGAGTGTATCCAAGTGTACATGGATACACTTTGAGTGTATCCAAGTGTACATGGATACACTTTGAGTGTATCCAAGTGTACATGGATACACTTTGAGTGTATCCAAGTGTACATGGATACACTTGGAGCACCACGGGCAGCGTATCTGAGATCTACTCTAGTTGCCGAGTCTCTGAGCTCTATCACACTCTGATGATGATTGATGATGATGAATGATGATGATGAATGATGATGATGATGAGTGATGATGAATGATGATGATGAATGATGATGATGAATGATGATGATGAATGATGATGATGAATGATGATGATGAATGATGATGATGAATGATGATGATGAATGATGATGATGAATGATGATGATGAATGATGATGATGAATGATGATGATGAATGATGAAGATGAGTGATGATGATGAATAAATAATCTCGGAATCCAGTCTACACTCTTCATGACATCCCTGAACGCCCTGACGGTAACGAACACATACATGGGGTCACCACGGGGCCCCGGTCTGAGGCACCCGTACCCAGTAGTATCCACTGGGTACTATTGAGCAGGAAGTCATATTCAAAAACAGATGTCAACTTAAACGACTGCCTATACCAACCACCAAGTATAGTGTGGTTGCAGGAGTAGGGGGGAAGATGAGGGGGGAAGTGAGAGGGGGATGAGGGGAAGGAGTGAATGAAGGAGGGGGGTGAGGGCAGGGGATTATGTGAGCGAGGGAGTGGGGGAAAATAGGACTGGGTAATGGAAGAGGTAAGTGGGTAATGGGCTGGGATGAGTTCTGTGTATGAGTGAACACATGCACAGTACTCATCTATGATCATACACCCAGGAAGAGACAACCCTCACCAACACTCGCAGTTCCCTAACGAGAGAAAGCTTAACACACCTACTTAATACACACACAGACACACACACACACACACACACACACACACACACACACACACACACACACACACACACACACACACACACACACAGACACACACACACACACACACACACACACACACACACACACACACACACACACACACACACACACACACACACACACACACACACACACAAGCAGGTTTGTCCCAGCCCGACAGGAAAAAACAGAGAAGCAAAGGAAGAATCCGTGGTTTAATAAGGAATGTATGAAAGCAAAGGAGCTGAACAAAAGGGCATGGAGGAACTTCCGTAATAGCAGAACACCAGAAAGTAGAGAGAGATACCAGAGAACCAGGAACGAGTATGTTAGTGTGAGAAGAGCAGCTGAGAAAAGGTATGAAAAGGATATAGCTAATTAAGCCAAGACCGAACCAAAGCTACTACATAGTCACATCAGGAGGAAGACAACAGTGAAGGAACAAGTGATGAAACTTAAGGTGGGCGAGGACAGGTACACAGAGAATGACAAAGAGGTGTGTGAAGAACTCAACAAAAGGTTCCAGGAGGTCTTTACAATAGAACAGGGAGATGTCGCGGCGCTAGAAGAGGTGGCAGCAAACCAGGTGACCTTGGATAGGTTCGAAATTACAAGAGATGAGGTCAAGAAGCACCTATTGGAGCTGGATGTGAGAAAATCTGTTGGGCCGGATGGAATCTCGCCATGGGCATTGAAAGAGTGTGCAGGAGCACTTTGCCTACCACTCTCCATAGTGTATAGTAGGTCACTGGAAACGGGGGACCTACCAGAAATATGGAAGACTGCTAATGTAGTCCCAATATACAAAAAGGGTGACAGACAAGAGGCACTGAACTACAGGCCAGTGTCCTTAACTTGTATACCATGCAAGGTGATGGAGAAGATTGTGAGAAAAAACCTAGTAACACATCTGGAGAGAAGAGACTTCGTGACAACCCATCAACATCGGTTCAGGAAGGGTAAATCTTGCCTTACAGAATTGATAGAATTCTACGATCAGGTGACAAAGATTAAACAAGAAAGAGAAGGGTGGGCGGACTGCATTTTTTTGGACTGTCGGAAAGCCTTTGACACAGTACCCCATAAATGGTTGATGCATAAGCTGGAGAAACAGGCAGGAGTAACTGGTAGGGCGCTCCAGTGGATAAGGGAGTACCTAAACAATAGGAAGCAGAGAGTTACAGTGAGGGGTGAGACCTCAGACTGGCGTGAAGTCACCAGTGGAGTCCCACAGGGCTCTGTACTTGGACTTATCCTGTTTCTGATATACGTAAATGATCTCCCAGAGGGTATAGACTCATTCCTCTCAATGTTTGCTGACGACGCCAAAATTATGAGAAGGATTAAGACAGAGGAGGACAGCTTGAGGCTTCAAGAAGACCTGGACAAGCTGCAGGAATGGTCGAACAAATGGCTGTTAGAGTTTAATCCAAGCAAATGTAATGTAATGAAGATAGGGGTAGGAAGCAGGAGACCAGATACAAGGTATCACTTGGGAGATGAAATACTTCAAGAGTCCGAGAGAGAGAAAGACCTGGGGGTTGATATCACGCCAGACCTGTCCCCTGAAGCTCATATCAAGAGGATAACAGCAGCAGCATATGCCAGGTTGGCTAACATAAGAACGGCATTCAGAAACTTGTGTAGGGAATCTTTCAGAACATTATATACCATATATGTCAGACCAATCCTGGAGTATGCGGCACCAGTATGGAGTCCATATCTAGTCAAGCATAAGACTAAAATGGAAAAGGTTCAAAGGTTTGCCACCAGACTAGTACCCGAGCTGAGAGGTATGAGCTACGAGGAGAGACTACGGGAATTAAACCTCACTTCGTTGGAAGACAGAAGAGTTAGGAGGGACATGATCACCAGATTCAAGATCCTCAAGGGAATCGACAGGGTTGATAAAGACAGGCTATTTAACACAAGGGGCACACGCACAAGGGGACACAGGTGGAAACTGAGGGCCCAAATGAGCCACAGAGATATTAGAAAGAACTTTTTTAGTGTCAGAGTGGTTGAGAAATGGAATGCATTAGGAAGTGATGTGGTGGAGGCTGATTCCATACACAGTTTCAAGTGTGGATATGATAGAGCCCAATAGGCTCAGGAACCTGTACACCTGTTGATTGACAGTTGAGAGGCGGGACCAAAGAGCCAGAGCTCAACCCCCGCAAGCACAACTAGGTGAGTACACACACACACACACACACACACACACACACACACACACACACACACACACACACACACACACACACACACACACACACACACACACATACACATACACACACACACACACACACACACACACACACACACACACACACACACACACACACACACACACACACACACACACACACACACTCTCACACACACACACACACACACACACACACACACACACACACACACACACACACACACACACACACACGTACACACACACACTCACACACACACACACACACACACACACACACACACACACACACACACACTCACACACACACACACACACACACACACACACACACACACACACACACACACACACACACACACACACACACACACACACACACACACACACACACACACAGTGCCAGTAAGGCGGACAGGCTGCCACCTATCATAACTCACTCTATATTACAATTTGTTTAAACTTTGGTCCTCATCTGTTTCTTTGGTCCTCAAGATTCATATAAATTAAGTATTTCTCGGCCTCTATCTCTCTCTTTACCTCGTGTGGTCTCAGAGACCTGCCAGCCCACCCTCTCCCCACCCCTCGACAGCCAAACACCAGACAAGTCTGGCCTCGGGGGATAACATACTGACTCCCCCTGAAGTTGTCCGTCTACCTGGCCTCCGTCAAGGCCGGCACCAAGCTCAGTGAGGATGTTCACCCAGACATTCCCACCTGGAACGTATAACGGGAGTATGATGACGAGGGAGCAGTAGATGAGGAGATTCAGGAAGTGATCGTATGAAAAGCGTGGCGCAGGGGAGGATGAGGGAGGGGTGCATAGGAAGATTATCATATCCACTGATGGACCCCTATCTCCCCTCCCTACCAACCTTTCGTGCCCCCAGCTATTACAAGGCGAGTGACTTCCGGCCTTAGTCAACACGGGCCCCGGAGGTCGCTTTCATAACCATGAGAGGCCGTCGCTGGGGTGAGATTATACACATAACCAACACGACCATCCCATCTACCCATACTGCCATGACCACTACAAAGTTCTCGCGATGACTGACCTGCCATCTACATGCTGCTGCTCTTGGAAACCATATGCAAAGTGAACATTACATGACATTAACTAGCAACACGATAGTTGATAATATAAAAATTCAGGAATTTACCGCTGACCAAAGGAGATTGTTAATCCTGGATGCTATACTTATAAGGGAAAAAGACCCCCCCCCCTTAAATATAGAGAATAACGATTTCGCTTCCTTGCTAACACTCCAAGCCAGACCTCACCAGATAATGATGCCTCTACCAAGGTCTTCCTTCCCACCAGGATTTTCCCCAATGCATTACCCATTGTTTGACTGGCCCTACCTCCTCCCTATCCTTACCTTAATTGTCCATGTCCACTTACCTTATGATTGATTGAAGAGGCGTAAGGACAATTAACACCACATACCCCCACTCCTTCAACTCTCACATGTGTATATAACCAAATAGTGAATATCATGTATTCCTTTTTCCATGAAATTCGTGAATCTCCATATAGAACCAGACGAATCGCGCTCCAAGGTCATTAAATACATCATTGGTACATTGTATTCTCGATACATCCATTACATACGGACTACATAAGACCCCATACTAAATGATCTTCCTGAAGACCCTGAGCATTAGGTCTTCCCAGACCCGGTCTATATGTAAAAGAAATTAAGTAAAACAAAATATTGCTAGCAAGCAGTACTGAAAGCCTGATGTTGCTAGGTACCGCCTCACAAAGCCTGATGTTGCTAGGTACCGCCTCACAAAGCCTGATGTTGCTAGGTACCACCTCACAAAGCCTGATGTTGGTAGGCACCACCTCACAAAGCCTGATGTTGCTAGGTACCACCTCACAAAGCCTGATGTTGCTAGGTACCGCCTCACAAAGCCTGATGTTGCTAGGTACCGCCTCACAAAGCCTGATGTTGCTAGGTACCACCTCACAAAGCCTGATGTTGGTAGGTACCGCCTCACAAAGCCTGATGTTGCTAGGTACCGCCTCACAAAGCCTGATGTTGCTAGGTACCACCTCACAAAGCCTGATGTTGCTAGGTACCGCCTCACAAAGCCTGATGTTGCTAGGTACCGCCTCACAAAGCCTGATGTTGCTAGGTACCACCTCACAAAGCCTGATGTTGTTAGGCACCACCTCACAAAGCCTGATGTTGCTAGGTACCGCCTCACAAAGCCTGATGTTGCTAGGTACCACCTCACAAAGCCTGATGTTGCTAGGTACGGCCTCACAAAGCCTGATGTTGCTAGGTACCACCTCACAAAGCCTGATGTTGCTAGGTACCACCTCACAAAGCCTGATGTTGCTAGGTACCACCTCACAAAGCCTGATGTTGCTAGGTACCACCTCACAAAGCCTGATGTTGCTAGGTACCGCCTCACAAAGCCTGATATTGCTAGGTACCACCTCACAAAGCCTGATGTTGCTAGGTACCGCCTCACAAAGCCTGATATTGCTAGGTACCACCTCACAAAGCCTGATGTTGCTAGGTACCGCCTCACAAAGCCTGATGTTGCTAGGCACCACCTCACAAAGCCTGATGTTGGTAGGCACCACCTCACAAAGCATGATGTTGCTAGGTACCACCTCACAAAGCCTGATGTTGCTAGGTACCGCCTCACAAAGCCTGATGTTGCTAGGTACCACCTCACAAAGCCTGATGTTGTTAGGTACCACCTCACAAAGCCTGATGTTGCTAGGTACCACCTCACAAAGCCTGATGTTGCTAGGTACCACCTCACAAAGCCTGATGTTGCTAGGTACCACCTCACAAAGCCTGATGTTGCTAGGTACCGCCTCACAAAGCCTGATATTGCTAGGTACCACCTCACAAAGCCTGATGTTGCTAGGTACCGCCTCACAAAGCCTGATATTGCTAGGTACCACCTCACAAAGCCTGATGTTGCTAGGTACCGCCTCACAAAGCCTGATGTTGCTAGGCACCACCTCACAAAGCCTGATGTTGGTAGGCACCACCTCACAAAGCATGATGTTGCTAGGTACCACCTCACAAAGCCTGATGTTGCTAGGTACCGCCTCACAAAGCCTGATGTTGCTAGGTACCACCTCACAAAGCCTGATGTTGTTAGGTACCGCCTCACAAAGCCTGATGTTGCTAGGCACCACCTCACAAAGCCTGATGTTGCTAGGTACCACCTCACAAAGCCTGATGTTGCTAGGTACCGCCTCACAAAGCATGATGTTGCTAGGTACCGCCTCACAAAGCCTGATGTTGCTAGGTACCACTTCACAATACCAATTTCACCGGTTCAGTCCACTGAACAACGGCTGGGGCTCCCATTTGACACCATACACTAGTCAGGTAAGCCTCCCCACTACACAATCAACATCACACACACCAAAATCATTCATCCAATCAACTACTACCAATCCAAGGTGTCAGGCCACCATACGGTCATCACACTCTCCAATCATCCTCATCCTACATTTCTGGAATTTCATATCCTCCTCTCCCCTCCCCCTCCCCCCCCCATCCTTACCAAGTCAAGAATCCATGCTAAACTGGATATTGATATATAACATTCATACTAGTTTCACAAATAATATTTTAACTTATAATGATTCACATTAACATAATTAATAATTGTTCATTTTCACAAAGAACCATCGAATTCATTTTAGAGCGAAACTAGACATGAGACAGACGAGCTGTGATTGGTGTCAGGCCAAACGGGAGAGCTGTGGGGGGGTGGGGGTGACCTGGTGGACATGTATGTGTTGCAGTATATGTGGCGAGGGAGGCGACCCTAGTGTGGGACATTAAGTGACACTGTGAGTGACGCTCTCCATAGACACTTCCTTACTCTCGTGTTCTCAACACCATCACCCCCTGCAGGAGACACTGACCAACACCCCCTGCAGGAGACACTGACCAACACCCCCTGCAGGAGACACTGACCAACACCCCCTGCAGGAGACACTGACCATCACCCCCTGCAGGAGACACTGACCATCACCCCCTGCAGGAGACACTGACCAACACCCCCTGCAGGAGACACTGACCAACACCCCCTGCAGGAGACACTGACCATCACCCCCTGCAGGAGACACTGACCAACACCCCCTGCAGGAGACACTGACCAACACCCCCTGCAGGAGACACTGACCAACACCCCCTGCAGGAGACACTGACCAACACCCCCTGCAGGAGACACTGACCATCACCCCCTGCAGGAGACACTAACCATCACCCCCTGCAGGAGACACTGACCATCACCCCCTGCAGGAGACACTGACCATCACCCCCTGCGGGAGACACTGACCAACACCCCCTGCAGGAGACACTGACCATCACCCCCTGCAGGAGACACTGACCATCACCCCCTGCAGGAGACACTGACCAACACCCCCTGCAGGAGACACTGACCAACACCCCCTGCAGGAGACACTGACCATCACCCCCTGCAGGAGACACTGACCATCACCCCCTGCAGGAGACACTGACCATCACCCCCTGCAGGAGACACTGACCATCACCCCCTGCAGGAGACACTGACATACTGTCAATTCGGAGGATGGGTTGGCAGGAGACACTGACCAACACCCCTTGCAGGAGACACTGACCAACACCCCCTGCAGGAGACACTGACCAACACCCCCTGCAGGAGACACCAACACCTCCTGCCGTGCCTCCGTCAGTAGATATCGACGGCCTGGGACGTATGGGAGATGTCGCTGTGGTCGTCTGTGAGTGCGGTGGGGGGGGGGGGGATTGTTTGAGTGTGTGTCAACTCTGGGTTCTGCGTGTTTGTTCTTGGGGCTGTGACTGTAGAGGCGATGGTGGCTTGAGGCTTCAGACGTGGGCCCGGGGGGGGGGGCTGGCTCATTATCCAGCCCGTCCACCTAAGGTTTCACAACGACAAGAAAACCGTTAATTTATAAGTGTCCTCTCCTAACCTACCAGAGGACCCCAAACAGAAAACGGGTCAGTACGTCATTTTCGCGAGCAACTTCAGTTTTCAAGGACAAGTTTGGTCCTTATGTAACGCATACGAGCGAAATGCGACGGTCATTGTAGGAAGACAGTTTGCATTATCTTGGGCGTGTAGGCAGTTGGTGGTGACGTAGGCTAGGGAGGAGCAGCATCGGAGAGGCCTCCACACGCGTTTCAGGCCAGTTGATGGCTTTCCACACATACCCTCCCATGGGCAGATGCCCTCAATCACGCCCCCCCCTACCCCCCTACCCCTCCTACCCCCCTACCACCCCCCCCCCCCGTGCTCATCCCACCGACACGAACTCCTCTGCAAATCCCCTCATCGCCTTTCAATTTAAACACTACATGCATGCCCTTACACTCCTATATAACCTAGCGGTCCCATATTCTACAGGAGATGTTACGGGGATAGCAGGAAGCTGGAGCTTTGATATGCTGTGTAGGATAGGGAGCAGGTTGGGTAGGTTCGGGGTAGGTGGGGGTCTAGGGGAGAGAGGAGGGTATTGATCACGGGGTATAGGCAGGCACTGAAGAGATTAGTTCCCGTTAGGTTCCCTCACAATACTCATGCGGGGGTCCACATGTGGGTTCCCAATGGCCGCCGTTGCGGGTATAAAGGCCCACACAGGGAGAGAGAATGAGGAGGAACTGAATTTGAGTGCTTTGGAATAGAGGGGAAAGAGGTCTGGTACGTGGGGTATGCTTAGATGGTACACACGACGCTGGCTGATGACCTGTGCTCACTTTCCCTGATTGACAGACAGACAGACAGACAGACAGACAGACAGACAGACAGACAGACAGACAGACAGACAGACAGACAGACAGACAGACAGACAGACAGACAGACAGACAGACGGACAGACAGACAGACAGACAGACAGTGGAAACTTGCAGCCCGACGGCTCATCTCACACCTTTTTGACAGCACAGGATGCAAAGCCTTATTTGAAGCACAAGTTCTGTCTCATCTGGAGTACACACAGTAGTGGTTACACCTGGAGTACACACAGTAGTGGCAACACCTGGAGTACTCACAGTAGTGGCAACACCTGGAGAACACACAGTAGTGACAACGTCTGGAGTATACACAGTAGTAGCAACATCTGGAGTACACACAGTAGTGGCAACATCTGGAGTACTCACAGTAGTGGCAACACCTGGAGTACACACAGTAGTGGCAACACCTGGAGTACACACAGTAGTGGCAACGTCTGGAGTACACACAGTAGTGACAACGTCTGGAGTACACACAGTAGTAGCAACATCTGGAGAACACACAGTAGTGGCAACATCTGGAGTACACACAGTAGTGGCAACACCTGGAGTACACACAGTAGTGGCAACGTCTGGAGTACACACAGTAGTGGCAAAACCTGGAGTACTCACAGTAGTGGCAACGTCTGGAGTACACACAGTAGTGACAACGTCTGGAGTACTCACAGTAGTGGCAACACCTGGAGTACACACAGTAGTGGCAACGTCTGGAGTACTCACAGTAGTGGCAACACCTGGAGTACTCACAGTAGTGGCAACATCTGGAGTACTCACAGTAGTGGCAACATCTGGAGTACACACAGTAGTGGTTACACCTGGAGTACACACAGTAGTGGCAACATCTGGAGTACTCACAGTAGTGGCAACATCTGGAGTACACACAGTAGTGGCAACATCTGGAGTACTCACAGTAGTGGCAACATCTGGAGTACTCACAGTAGTGGCAACATCTGGAGTACACACAGTAGTGGCAACATCTGGAGTACACACAGTAGTGGTTACACCTGGAGTACACACAGTAGTGGCAACATCTGGAGTACTCACAGCAGTAGCAACACCTGGAGTACTCACAGTAGTGGCAACACCTGGAGTACACACAGTAGTGGCAACATCTGGAGTACTCACAGTAGTGGCAACATCTGGAGTACACACAGTAGTGGTTACACCTGGAGTACACACAGTAGTGGTTACACCTGGAGTACACACAGTAGTGGTTACACCTGGAGTACTCACAGTAGTGGCAACACCTGGAGTACACACAGTAGTGGCAACACCTGGAGTACTCACAGTAGTGGCAACATCTGGAGTACACACAGTAGTGGTTACACCTGGAGTACTCACAGTAGTGGCAACACCTGGAGTACACACAGTAGTGGCAACGTCTGGAGTACTCACAGTAGTGGCAACATCTGGAGTACTCACAGTAGTGGCAACACCTGGAGTACTCACAGTAGTGGCAACACCTGGAGTACACACAGTAGTGGCAACGTCTGGAGTACTCACAGTAGTGGCAACACCTGGAGTACTCACAGTAGTGGCAATAAAGTGTCTTTCCCATAGCTGTATGTGGGAATAAAAAGTATTCACAAACGTGTTAAGTGGAACTAAAAGTGTATTAAACACTAAAGCAACTTTTACCTAACACTTTACAAAACTCACAACTCATAAATAATGACTCACAAGAGCTCTATGGAGCGCAAATAAAGTGTCAGTGAAATAAAGTTAAAAATAAAGAAGTGATAGTAAGAAATATTAGGTTGAAAAGATAAATACATAGACATAGGTATATTACAGATATAAGACACGTTAAAAGAACGGTTTAATGGAATGACATTATGTTACAGAATGAAAAGTTGGTAAAAGTTGCTTTAGTACATTTCGTTGTAAAGAAAAAGAGAGAGAGAGCCATATCTTGTGGTTATCTTGAGATGATTTCGGGGCTTTAGTGTCCCCGCGGCCCGGTCCTCGACCAGGCCTCCACCCCCAAGAAGCAGCCCGTGACACCTGACTAACTCCCGGGTACCTATTTACTGCTAGGTAACAGGGGCATTCAGGATGAAGAAACTTTGCCCATTTGTTTCTGCCTCGTGCGGGAATCGAACCCGCGCCACAGAATTACGAGTCCTGCGCGCTATCCACCAGGCTACGAGGCCATGCACAAAACACACACAAAAAGTTTTTCAGAGCAAAATTAGACATAAAACAGACAGGAAAACTTAAAGAGGTCACAATGAGTAAGTGAAGAATATCCAAAGAACATGTGTAGTGTTATCTTGTACTCACCTAGTTGTGCTTGTGAGGGTTGAGCTCTACTCTTTCGGCCCGCCTCTCAACTGTCAATCAACTTTTTTTTAACACACACACACACACACACACACACACACACACACACACACACACACACACACACACACACACACACACACACACACACACACACACAGGAGAGGAGAAGATGAACCAGCAATGCTTGATTTGATATTTACCCTAAATGAATGGGATATAAGGGAAGTTAAGATGGAAGTGCCCTTGGGAATGAGTGACCACAGTGTATTGAACTTTGAGTACCTGGTAGAGCTAGGACTTATCTCCCCCCAAAAAGAACTAGGAATCAAAAGGCTGGCATACCGAAAGGGGAATTATGAACAGATGAGAAGTTTCCTAAGTGAAATACCTTGGGACACAGACCTCAGAGACAAGTCTGTACAGGGTATGATGGACTATGTTACCCAAAAGTGTCAGGAGGCAGTAAACAGGTTCATCCCGGCCCAAAGGGAAAAATCCGAGAAGCAACAGAAGAATCCATGGTATAATAGGGCATGTATGGAAGCGAAGAAACTGAACAAAAAGGCGTGGAGGAACTTCCGGAATAACAGAACACCAGAAAGCAGAGAGAGATACCAGAGAACCAGGAATGAGTACGTCAGGGTGAGAAGAGAAGCAGAGAAAAATTTTGAAAATGATATAGCAAACAAAGCCAAGACCGAACCAAAGCTACTCCACAGTCACATCAGAAGGAAAACAACAGTGAAAGAACAGGTATTGAAACTTAGAACAGGCGAGGACAGGTATACAGAGAATGACAGAGAGGTGTGTGAGGAACTCAACAAGAGGTTCCAGGAGGTCTTCACAATAGAACAGGGTGAGGTCACTGTGCTAGGAGAAAGGGAGGTAAACCAGGCGGCCTTGGAGGAGTTCGAAATTACGAGAGAGGAGGTCAAGAGACACCTGCTGGATCTGGATGTTAGAAAGGCTGTTGGTCCAGATGGGATCTCACCATGGGTACTGAAAGAGTGTGCAGAGGCACTTTGCCTGCCACTCTCCATAGTGTATAGTAAGTCACTAGAGACGGGAGACCTACCAGAAATATGGAAGACGGCGAATGTGGTCCCAATATACAAAAAGGGCGACAGACAAGAGGCACTGAACTACAGGCCAGTGTCCTTGACTTGTATACCTTGCAAGGTGATGGAGAAGATCGTGAGAAAAAACCTGGTAACACATCTGGAGAGAAGGGACTTCGTGACAAATCGCCAACATGGATTCAGGGAGGGTAAATCTTGCCTTACAGGCTTGATAGAATTCTACGATCAGGTGACACAGATTAAGCAAGAAAGAGAGGGCTGGGCGGACTGCATTTTCTTGGATTGTCGGAAAGCCTTTGACACAGTACCGCATAAGAGGCTGGTACATAAGCTGGAGAGACAGGCAGGTGTAGCTGGTAAGGTGCTCCAGTGGATAAGGGAGTATCTAAGAAATAGGAAGCAGAGAGTTACGGTGAGGGGTGAGACCTCCGATTGGCGTGAAGTCACCAGTGGAGTCCCACAGGGCTCTGTACTCGGTCCTATCTTGTTTCTGATATATGTAAATGATCTCCCGGAGGGTATCGATTCATTTCTCTCAATGTTTGCGGACGATGCTAAAATTATGAGAAGGATTAAAACAGAAGAGGACTGTTTGAGGCTTCAAGAAGACCTAGACAAGCTGAAGGAATGGTCGAACAAATGGTTGTTAGAGTTTAACCCAACCAAATGTAATGTAATGAAGATAGGTGTAGGGAGCAGGAGGCCAGATACAAGGTATCATCTGGGAGAGGAAATTCTTCAGGAGTCAGAGAAGGAAAAAGACTTGGGGGTTGATATCACGCCAGACCTGTCTCCTGCAGCACATATCAAGCGGATAACATCAGCGGCATATGCCAGGCTGGCCAACATACGAACGGCATTCAGAAACTTGTGTAAAGAATCATTCAGAACTTTGTATACCACATATGTCAGGCCAATCCTGGAGTATGCAGCTCCAGCATGGAGTCCATATCTAGTCAAGGATAAGACTAAACTGGAAAAGGTTCAAAGGTTTGCCACCAGACTAGTACCCGAGCTGAGAGGTATGAGCTACGAGGAGAGACTACGGGAATTAAACCTCACTTCGCTGGAAGACAGAAGAGTTAGGGGGGACATGATCACCACATTCAAGATTCTGAAGGGGATTGATAGGGTAGATAAAGACAGTCTATTTAACACAAGGGGAACACGCACAAGGGGACACAGGTGGAAACTGAGTGCCCAAATGAGCCACAGAGATATTAGAAAGAACTTTTTTAGTGTCAGAGTGGTTGACAAATGGAATGCATTAGGAAGTGATGTGGTGGAGGCTGACTCCATACACAGTTTCAAGTGTAGATATGACAGAGCCCGATAGGCTCATGAATCTGTACACCTGTTGATTGACGGTTGAGAGGCGGGACCAAAGAGCCAGAGCTCAACCCCCGCAAACACAACTAGGTGAGTACACACACACACACACACACACACACACACACACCTGCACACACATGAAGTACTTAATGAAACAGACAGAGAGAAAGATCTAGGAATTGATATCACACCAAACCTGTCTCCTGAAGCCCACATAAAAAGAATAACGTCTGCGGCATATGCGAGGCTGGCTAACATCAGAACGGCGTTCAGGAACCTGTGTAAGGAATCATTCAGAATCTTGTACACCACATACGTAAGACCAATCCTGGAGTATGCGGCCCCAGCATAGAGCCCGTACCTTGTCAAGAACAAGACGAAGCTGGAAAAAGTTAAGAGGTATCCCACTAGGTTAGTCCCAGAACAAAGAGGCATGAGTTACGAGGAAAGGCTGTGGGAAATGCACCTTACGACACTGGAAGACAGAAGAGTGAGGGAAGACATGATCACTACCTACAAAATCCTCTGGGGAATTGACATGGTAGACAAGGATAAACTATTCAACACTGGCGGTACGCGAACAAGGGGATACAGGTGGAAACTGAGTACCCAAATGAGCCACAGGGACGTTAGAAATAACTTTTTCAATGTCATTCCACAGGTGGAATGCATTAGGCAGTGATGTGGTGGAGGCTGACTCCATACACAGTTTCAAATGTAGATATAATAGAACCCAGTAGGCTCAGGAATCTGTACACCAGTTGATTGACAGTTGAGAGGCGGGACCAAAGAGCCAAAGCTCAACCCCCACAAAAACAAATAGGCGAGTACAATTAGGTGAGTACACACACACACACACACACACACACACACACACACACACACACACACACACACACACACACACACACACACGCACACACACACACCTACACATACACACACATCTGCACACCCACACAATCGATTTACCCGATCGATTCCTCTGAGGATTTTGTAGGGAGACATGATCACAACCTACAAAATCCTCAGAGGAATCGATCGGGTAAACAAGGATAAACTATTCAACACTGGTGGGACGCGAACAAGGGGACACAGGTGGAAACTGAGTACTCACATGAGCCACAGAGACGTTAGAAGGAACTTTTTCAGTGTCAGAGTAGTTAACGGATGGAATGCATTAGACAGTGGTGTGGTGGAGGCTGACTCCATACACAGTTTTAAATGTAGATATGATAGAGCCCAGTAGGCTCAGGAATCTGTACACCAGTTGATTGACAGTTGAGAGGCGGGACCAAAGAGCCAAAGCTCAACCCCCGCAAGCACAAATAGGTGAGTACAAATAGGTGAGTACACACACCAGCACACACACACACACCTGCACACACACACACACACACACCTGCACACACACACACACACCTGCACACATACACACCTGCACACATACACACACACACACACAAACACACACACACACACCTGCACACACACACACACACACCTGCACACATACACACCTGCACACACACACACACACACACACAAACACACACACACACACACACACACACACACACACACACACACACACACACACACACACACACACACACACACACACACACACATAAAGGAAAAAAGCAGGAGGGAATATAATAACCCATGGTTTAATAGACAGTGTCAGGAAGCAAAGGTGAGAAGCAGGAGGGAGTGGAGGAAGTACAGAAGACAAAGGACAGAGGACAACAGGATTAGATGTAACAGAGCTAGGAATGATTACATTAACATAAGACGAGTGTCGGAAAGAAATTATGAGAACGATATTGCAGTCAAAGCTAAAAAGCAACCAAAATTACTACATAGCCATATAAGAAGGAAGATGTCGGTAAATGACCAAGTGACAAGACTGAGGAAAACAGAAGGGGCATATACAGAAAGCGACAAGGAAATCTGCGAGGTACTGAATGCAAAATTCCATGGAGTGTTCACAACCGAGCCTGAGCAGCTCCCATTGTTAGAAGAGATTACCCAAGATGAAAGACTATCAGATATAGAGGTGACAGCAAAGGATGTAATGAAACAGTTGACAACACTGGATGCAAATAAAGCTGTTGGACCAGACAAAGTATCACCGTGGATACTTAAAGAGGCAGCGCAGGCTCTCAGCGTGCCTCTGGCAATGATCTTTATTGAGTCACTTATGTCGGGAGAATTGCCCAGTTGCTGGAAGGAGGCAAATGTCGTACCGATTTTCAAAATGGGTGATAGGGAGGAGGCACTTAACTACAGACCCGTATCACTGACAAGCATCCCCTGCAAAATACTTGAAAGAATAATTAGGCTAAGACTTGTTGAGCACCTGGAGAGCATTGGGTTTGTAAACAAGCACCAACATGGGTTCTGGACAGGGAAATCATGCCTAACAAACCTTTTAGAATTCTATGATAAAGTAACAAGGATAAGGCAGGACAGAGAAGGCTGGGCAGACTGCATATTTCTTGACTGCCAAAAGGCCTTTGATACGGTACCGCACATGAGACTGCTATACAAACTTGAGAGGCAGGCAGGAGTAAGCGGAAAGGCCCTAGTATGGGTGAAGAACTACCTAACAGGAAGGAGCCAGAGGGTAATGGTAAGGGGCGAAAAGTCGGACTGGCGAACAGTAACAAGTGGAGTACCTCAAGGATCGGTGCTGGGACCAATCCTCTTTCTAATTTACGTAAATGATATGTTTACAGGAGTGGAATCATACATGTCAATGTTTGCAGATGACGCAAAATTAATGAGAAGAGTTGTGACAGACGAGGATTGTAGGATCCTCCAAGAGGACTTAAACAGGCTGCAGAGATGGTCAGGGAAATGGCTACTGGAGTTTAACACCAGTAAATGTAAAGTTATGGAAATGGGATCAGGTGACAGGAGACCAAAGGGACAGTACACAATGAAGGGGAACAGCCTACCTGTAACGATTCGAGAAAGAGACCTGGGAGTGGATGTGACACCTAATCTAACTCCCGAGGCACATATAAATAGGATAACGACAGCAGCGTACTCTATACTGGCGAAAATTAGAACTTCATTCAGAAACCTAAATGAGGAAGCTTTTAGGGCGCTTTACACTGCCTACGTGAGACCCGTCTTAGAGTATGCCGCGCCATCATGGAGCCCCCACCTGAAGAAACACATAAAGAAACTGGAGAAGGTTCAGAGGTTTGCGACGAGGCTTGTCCCAGAGCTACGAGGGATGGGATATGAAGAGCGGCTGAAGGAACTGAACCTTACGACACTAGAGAAAAGAAGGGAGAGAGGAGATATGATAGGGACATATAAAATACTCAGGGGAATTGACAAAGTGGAAATAGATGAAATGTTCACACGTAATAATAACAGAACGAGGAGACATGAGTGGAAACTGGAAACTCAGATGAGTCACAGAGATGTTAGGAAGTTTTCTTTTAGCGTGAGAGTAGTAGAAAAATGGAATGCACTTGGGGAACAGGTTGTGGAAGCAAATACTATTCATACTTTTAAAACTAGGTATGATAGGGAAATGGGACAGGAGTCATTGCTGTAAACAACCGATAGCTAGAAAGGCGGGATCCAAGAGTCAATGCTCGATCCTGCAAGCACATATAGGTGAGTACATATAGGTGAGTACTATTATAGACTGTGGGTTGGTTGGTGTTGTCGACGTCGATCCTTCTCTATGGACAACCCAACCCACAACTCGGCAGAGTGCTTATACTAGGAGATCACCCTTGGCGCTTCTGGCTCTTGGAGAGGGGCTCAACGTCACACGTTTAGGGGATGCGGCTCCAACACTTAGCCTCGTTGTCACGTGCACACACCCACTCGAGCCGCTGTGACTCCCCACTCTCTCCTTATGAGATACGATCTCCTCAATCCCCTATGACTTACTAGTATTACCTCTTACCCTGTCCACAGCAGTGGTTCTTGGTTCTTTCTCTCTCCTTCTTTACTACCTCCTGGGAAGCCTCACTAGGACAAGGGCAAACACCAGCAAATTGTGACACATTTACTGGACAAAGCACATACACGATACATACACACATATAATAATAATGAATCCTATACTCTATAATATCACAATCAGGTTGCACTCCAATACCATCAGAACTCTATTATCAGCTTATCCAGTGGTATCCTATCTCCTGGTTCACCACCTGATACTATTAACCTCCTCAAGTTGGTCAAGCCTACATACACTGTTGCACTATCAGCATGATAATGTATATATAGCAAACCAGCATTTGAATGCAATAACATATATCAGTATAAATGTTCATTGATACACAACAATGATTAATCGATCACTGTCAGTCCTCGAGCACATATATCTGTAGGTAATCAAGCCTACGACTGCAACTCTAAGCTTCAGAATAAATCACTCCTTGACATAAGAATGCAAACAGTCACTCACCTCTCACTGCGTCTTGCACGCTAATGACAACCAAACACTATCAACTCCCTATAAGTAATCCACCAGAACTTCCCCTTCCACCTCTGGAAGTTCACAACCCTAATATCCTTAGGTTCTTCCAGGCTTCACTACCAGGATCCTCTGCAGCTCCTCCAGGCTGCTATCATGAAGTTTCCTTGTGCAACTACGGTGCTTCACCCTTCTGTTAGGTTCTTCCACAGCTCTCTTGGCTGCTACACCACCTCTACAGAAGCACGTGACACTCCTCTTCACTGCTGCTTCTCCTCACAGCTCGAGGTCCTCTGCTCCACTACCTTGGAGTCTCATCAGCTACATCATCTGCTGGCTTCGAAGTTCTCAGCAACTTCTTCCCCAAAAGACAAACCTGCAACCCATCGACGTTCCAATAAAATGTTCCCCTTTAACACATAAACAAAAATAACCACACAATATGCTTGCCTCAAACCTCTATCTGTCCTCTACATACAGTGAGAGTGGACTCCCCCGTTTTGGGCGGGTCCATACTCCACCTCGCCTGGCGGCGGTCCTCACTCGCTGGGAGGGTCTTCCTCCATCCGGAGCCAGGCTCCCTCAGTCGTCCGCCAGCGCTCAGAGGGGGCGGACGTCGCTCCGTGTTCCTCCCTCTCCACTCTCTTATTTCAGGCTTTCTGCCTTATTAAAACATGTCTAACTTATAAATAAACATCGCTACTGTCGCTGGGCACGCGACCAACTACAATGCAATCACTATGAACTGGCGTATATCGTGCTTACCACAGAACGTCTGGTCGAGGTCGCTTCTTCCTCTGACGAGGCTTGGTCAGGGCGCTCCACGGCCCACAATAATGCCTCCGGGCGGCTTAATATTCACTAATTATCGTCCACGACTTGAGACCACACGTCCCCAGCTCTATTCCACAGCTGGTACGTCTGCACACTTCTCTTCTCTTAGAGATATATCACTAGGGGTTCCCTTCTGACGGGAGCTCAACGGAGCGCGGCTTCCCCCTGCGATGTCTGGCACTCAAGCGAGGTCAAGGTCCTCCAGAAGCGAGCCTCACGCCTCCAGCAAAATGTCCACATCTCCTAGCCCGTCATTTATCTATTTTCTTCTGCATTGCCCATAATCTCAAACTGTTACACATATCCAACCAACTATTTTACATATGCGTTATCACCTCAATACTTGCTAGACCTTCTAGTTAGGTCAGGCTTGCTGAATAACTCTCAAGAAGGGAGACTCGTTTCTCCTGCAGGCTGAGATCATAACAGTACACACACACACACACACACACACACACACACACACACACACACACACACACACACACACACACACACACACACACACACTTGCACACACACACACACACACACACACACACACACTTGCACACACACACACACACACTCCTACACACACATAGTCTCTTGAGACTGATGGATGCCTACTACTGGTGCTTTCCCCGGATAGTTCCCTCTCTCCCACCTACAACCACGTTCTCACCTGTGGACTCTCCCCTTACATACATGTTATAGTAGAAGGAGAGAAGACTTAGAGACGAATTTTGGATTTGGACAAATTCATTGCTAAGTCGTACCTTGTTTTAGGGTGAACTTATGATCAGAAGGATCTATCTTTAGGAAATATGTTAATTAGGAGTGTATTATGTATTTGTCATTGTCAAACATTTGTTCTTGGACCCCACCTCTTAACGTATATAGGTGTAGTTTCATTACTATAGTTTCATTACTATTTGACAGTTGAGAGGCCGGACCAAAGAGCCAGAGCTCAATCCCCGCAAGCACAACTAGGTGAGTACAACTAGGTGAGTACACCTTCACACACACACACACACACACACACACACACACACACACACACCTGCTGATAAAATGTACTGAGGGTGAAGTCACGACATGTTTACCTACAATGATAAGATAATTATTTCGTTACTTGATGGAGAAGTATCTCACTAGAAAGATAGCGAAACCTGACTTCTGGAAGAGTTACTTTGATCTTGGAAACATGTTTACTTTGATAAATGCAATTGACAAGAGGCAAGCTAACTCAGTTGTTCTGAAATAACAATACTTTGGTGAACATTGAACTAAATATAGGAGCTTAAAGTCGATAACTGTCTCTAGTTCTTAGTGCATCAGAAATAACTATATTTTAAATCTTGGGTAAATTGATATGTTATTGATGAAGTTACAATAGACATCTAATGCAGAGGAGAGGAGCTGGAGGTTCAGAACTATCTCATTTATGTTTAATGTGTATAAATTTCAGAAAAAATTAAATAATAGTTGCGAAAATACAGGAGCAAACTAAGGTGGGGGACAGTAATAGAAATTTGGTAACTAATATTATCACCTATACTACATCTGAAATATGGCGGTTTTAAATCGCATGAAATCACGTTGATAGTAATGAAACTACACCTATATACGTTAAGAGGTGGGGTCCAAGAACAAATGTTTGACAATGACAAATACATAACACACTCCTAATTAACATATTTCCTAAAGACAGATCCTTCTGATCATAAGTTCACCCTAAAACAAGGTACAACTTAGCAATGAATTTGTCCACAACCAAAATTCGTCTCTTAGTCTTCTCTCCTTCTACTATAACATGTATGTAAGGGGAGAGTCCACAGGTGAGAACGTGGCTGTAGGGGGAGAGAGGGAACTATCCGGGGAAAGCACCAGTAGTAGGCATCCATCAGTCTCAAGAGACTATGGAGTCGTTATCTTGAGGTTATCTTGAGATGATTTCGGGGCTTTTTAGTGTCCCCGCGGCCCGGTCCTCGACCAGGCCTCCACCCCCCAGGAAACGCCCGTGACAGCTGACTAACTTCCAGGTACCTATTTACTGCTAGGTAACAGGAGCATTCAGGGTGAAAGAAACTTTGCCCATTTGTTTCTGCCTGGTGCGGGAATCGAACCTGCGCCACAGAATTACGAGTCCTGTGCGCTATCCACCAGGCTACCAGGCACCCTACCAGTCGTGCTGTGGTTGTCGGTCTTTGTGCCCTCTCCAGGGCACAAAGCCAAGTTAGGTTGATACGGAGGAGAAGCTGTTACCCAAGCAGCAGATCCCCCCTCTCCACGGCGCCGAAAGTCTCCAATGGAAATGCAAACACCATTACGATTGGTTCCAGCGCTGTCGCAGGAACTGTGAGCTCCAGAGTTGACGTCGAAGTTGGTGAAAAAAGGCACAGGGACTCCAGACCCGGAGACCGCCGTGGTCGGAGCCGGAGAAGAACCACCCCATCAAGGGCAAGAACGACCCCAGCCTCCTGAAGCAGAGCTTGGGGGGCCGCACGAGCCCCAGGAGGTGGACGACCGAGTCCCTCACCTACGGGTTCCAGACAGAGATCGTCACAGCCCTCTTTCACCCGAGGCCGGCTTCCTTAAAAAGCAGAAGAAAGAGTGATAATTATTAAATACAACAATTAGTAGTAGGCATCCATCAGTCTCAGGCGACTATGGCACTGGCGTCGGCCTGGTCTGGAGTGGCTTCACAAGGGCGCACAAAGCCAGGGTAGATTGATACGGGAGAGAAGCTGTTACCCAGGCAGCAGGTCTCCCCTCGCCACGGCGTTGAAACTTTCAGCTTTCTTTGCTGAAACAAAGATAATATAATAATAATACAACAATTATTATTATAATAATTGTTATAATACTAATAATGTAATTAATTACTAATTATCAGTCTTCCTTCAAGACCAATAACCTTTCCTGCATTACGACTATATATATAGTCATAACGCAGACAGCACTTGGAAGGGATCAGGACTTGATTTGGGATGGGACGGAGGGAAGGAATGGCTCCCAACCACCTGGACTGTAATGTGTCCTTCCCTAACTGAGTTCCTATTTAAACTCTATGATCCAACTCAAGTTCAAACCTTGGTGAAGATGTAGTGTAATGTTTAAGGTAAGGAATAAAAGTACACATAAAAATAACCGTTCTAATTATCCATCACCACTACTATTTACATGCACTCACTTGAACACTATATTGTAGTAGTAGTAGGCAGTAGTGGAGAGGGGGGACCTGCTGCCTGGGTAACAGCTTCTCCCCCGAATCAACCTACCCTGGCTTTGCGCCCTGGTGAGGCCACTCCAGACCAGGCCGACACCAGAGGGCAACTCCATAGTCTCCTGAGACTGATGGATGCCTACTACTACTACTACTAGTAGGCATCCATCAGTCTCAGGAGACTATGGAGTTGCGCTCTGGTTGTCGGTCTGGAGTGGCCTCACCAGGGCGCAGAGCCCGGGTGAGGCCACTCACCCTTACTATATTGTAGAATGTCCCATATTGACTGACTTTCGCCCTCCTGGGCTAAGGTATGCTGAACTGTGTAATTACTATATGAGTACTGGAACACTTGATGATATATTGGGCTTGTATCCAAGATTAACCATGTAATGTATCAATTATATAATGTATGTATGTGATGTAACTATATAACCTGAGTTTGTAAAAGCACCTTCATCACCTTCAGTGATTAAGTGCTTAATTGCACACTAGTTTCTCAATCAGCTATCTCACCCTGTCAGAGTAAAAGAGACAAATGTATGTGAATGCATGTGTGTGTGTATATATATATATGTATGTATACATGTTTGTATATATGTATGTGTACGTATATGTGTGTGTATGTATATGTATGTGTATAAAGTATATATGGAAGCTGATCAGAATTACATTTCACCGTTGTAAATGCACATTAATGACACTATGTAAAAGACACATCGAACACTTTATGTAGGGCATACGTAAATCTGTGTATCTATGTATTTACGTATGTAGGTTAGATTAGCATTTTAAAAAGCACCGAATCACCTTCTGTGGTTGATTGTTCAATAAACCCTTGAACTATCAAGGAGGACAGAAGAAAATGTATATATGCTGGTTAGCATTGTAAATGTGTGGCCACGTCTGTGGTAGAAAATAATAATAATAATAAAAAAACTGCTATTTACAATTCACTGTAAGAGGTCATCCAGAGCATCACTAGCACTAACGCTAACTTGCTTCAAAGAGGACGGACACTTTTTACAGTCCTCTGACGAGGTCTTCAACGCAACACTAGCCGCAGTTATGGTGACTTCTTCAAGTGCCCTCCCCCCCTTCCTTAGCGCACTTGCTAGTACGCTCAACTAGAAAAGTCTTTAGTGCTTCAGTCTTCATGCAGCAAGTGACCCACCCCCCCCCCCCCATTCTCTGGCGCCGAAACTCTCCAATGGAAAGGCAAACGGCAATACAATTGATTCCAGCGCCATCGCAGGTTGGCGTTCAATCCCCGACAGTCAAGTGGTTGGGCACCATTCCTTTCCTCCGTCCCATTCTAAATCCTTATCCTGATCCCTTCCAAGTTCTTTCTGCATTACGTGACAACGTGACCAGAAAGCCACAACCTGACTCTCTGGTCTTATATAGTAGTAGTAGTAGTAGGCGTCCATCAGTTTCAGGAGACTATGAACTCTTATATAAGAGCATATATGGTCTCTCATGTGAACCCTCTGATTACGTTGTGTGAGGAGTCGATAAGTCGACAGTTGGTCGACCTTGCTCAAGGGCCCAAATGAAGTCCTCCATCATCACAGGTCTCATCACGGGTGCACTTTCAGACGATTGACGATCTCCATAGAAATATTGTGTAAAAAATGAGTCTGCTCGCCGAACATTTGCTCGCCTCACCAGCTCTGCTAGGTCAGCCCCAGTGTAACCTTCGGTAATCTCAGCTACACAGTTTTCTTTAACGTCTGTATGACGGGAAATTTTTTTAAATTGTATTTTCAGTATTTCCTCCCTGCCCTTAACAGATGGCGGCAAAATATTTAACTTTAATACAAATCTTCTTAGCACGGCGGGGTCGATGGAAGATAAACGATTTGTTGCGCCGAGGAAAAAGATCTGGGAGTTCATGTCTGAAGTCAAGCCATCCATCTGCGTTAAAAATATCGTCTTTATGTAGATTGTCACCTCGTGATCCCTCTCTCTACGGTTGCCAAGGATGCCATCCACCTCATCTATAAATAGTACACATGGTTGAATCTTGCGTGCATAGGTGAACAAGGCTGCTGTTTGCTTTTCTGATTCACCATACCCGCTATTGAATAAAGAAGCAGCATCTATACATAAAAAATTAGCACTGATCGCTCCAGCTATTGCTTTTGCTATGTGCGTTTTACCACATCCAGGAGGCCCATGTAGCAGTATGGCCTTCGCTGGCATTATACCCATATCATAGCCATTGTCTTGCCCATACATAAAGGGATGAACAAACTGCATGTTAATTATTTTAATAATGTTATTTAACCCCCCAACGTCCTCCCAGGTTACATCCAACTTATCCTTGGGGATCACGTATGGGATAAACTGACGTTCGTAAGATGTAAACATTTTGGGTTGGAGGTCTTGGGAGGAATACTCACAGTCCTGGAGAGAATACTCACAGTCCTGTGAAGACTTATACCAAAATAAATACCGTTCACGACTATACCAGTTGATAACATAAATTATAATTTTACACAATAACAAGACAATAAAGAATAACAGGGAACTACAGACGACACGAGGGACAACGTCTACGATTGTCTCTGTGGGAACTGGCTTACCGAGGATAGGCAGGGAGGATAGCCAGGACCTGGGCCGAACGTCTACGATTGTCTCTGTGGGAACTGGCTTACCGAGGATAGGCAGAGAGATCTCCGCGGGATAGTCGGTGGTGACTGGGGGATAGTCGGTGACCCTGGGATCGTCGGTGACCGCGGGATCGTCGGTGACCGCAGGATGCCCAACCGTATGGATAGTGGGGTCACCCTTGCGGGTGCTGGGCCGACCATCACTGCAGGAGGAGTCACCTGCCTTGTCCTGGATGACGAGTGCTGACGTCAGTGTCTTCACAAACCACTCAGCGAACACGGAATTAGTCATTACCTCATCTAGGCCGTCAGTGTAGATGGCGGGCAGCTCCGGACTCCTCAGACGTTTCTTAAGCTGAGAAAGCTTATTCTGGAGCTGTGTGTCAGCATGGAGGGTCAAGTCGTCTCTCTCACCGGTGAGTGTTGACGATACTATTGTGACGTGACGGTCCTCGCGCGCTGACATGACCTGAGTCACGTTTACGGTGTCCGTTACTGCCCCCTGGTGTCCATCTCCCCCGGGGGCGGGTCGTCCCACCAGCACGACGATGACAGCGACGCAACACAGCGTGACGACGGTGGACGCAACGTCGTGGTGAACGCAGGTGCCGAGGCTTGTCACCTGGTGCGTCAGTTGGATCAGTCGCTGGTATGACGTGACCAGCGGGAGCCACGTCCCGTCCACCTGCAGGTGACTGGAGTAGGTGCCGTCCACCTGCAGGCGCCGGGGGACCAGGCGCCACACCAGGGGAAGATTGGCCAGCCAGGTCAACAGGACGCTCCTACAGGCTCTCTGGTCCTTCGTGGTGGAGCCAAAGACCAGACTGGTAGCCCGGCGCCAGAGCCAGGTCACCAGGCTGGTCTGGCTGTGGAGCAGGTGGAGGTAGACCTGCTCCACCTGGTGGTAGTGCCACGCTACCAGGTATTCCAAGCTGAGCCATGCCACTATAGTAACGCTTAACGCACCCAAAGCTTTAACAAACATCGCAAGCAATAAATCAATAATATACTTTTCAAATCATACCATTTCACTTACGAAATGGAGGGGGTGATTACAAGGCTCAAGTGGGATGGTCCACCCCAAGTGTGTGTGTGTGTGAGACCATCCCAAGTGTGTGTGTGTGTGAGGAGATCATCCCAAGTGTGTGTGTGAGGAGACCATCCCAAGTGTGTGTGTGTGTGCGAGGACCATCCCAAGTGTGTGTGTGCGAGGACCATCCCAAGTGTGTGTGTGTGTGAGGAGACCATCCCAAGTGTGTGTTTGTGTGAGGAGACCATCCCAAGTGTGTGTGTGTGTGAGGAGACCATCCCAAGTGTGTGTGTGTGTGAGGAGACCATCCCAAGTGTGTGTGTGTGAGGAGACCATCCCAAGTGTGTGTGTGTGAGGAGACCGTCCCAAGTGTGTGTGTGAGGAGACCATCTCAAGTGTGTGTGTGTGTGAGGAGACCATCCCAAGTGTGTGTGTGTGAGGAGACCATCCCAAGTGTGTGTGTGAGGAGATCATCCCAAGTGTGTGTGTGTGCGAGGACCATCCCAAGTGTGTGTGTGCGAGGACCATCCCAAGTGTGTGTGTGTGTGAGGAGACCATCCCAAGTGTGTGTTTGTGTGAGGAGACCATCCCAAGTGTGTGTGTGAGGAGACCATCCCAAGTGTGTGTGTGTGTGAGGAGACCATCCCAAGTGTGTGTTTGTGTGAGGAGACCATCCCAAGTGTGTGTGTGAGGAGACCATCCCAAGTGTGTGTGTGTGTGAGGAGACCATCCCAAGTGTGTGTGTGTGAGGAGACCATCCCAAGTGTGTGTGTGTGAGGAGACCGTCCCAAGTGTGTGTGTGAGGAGACCATCTCAAGTGTGTGTGTGTGTGAGGAGACCATCCCAAGTGTGTGTGTGTGAGGAGATCATCCCAAGTGTGTGTGTGTGTGAGGAGACCATCCCAAGTGTGTGTGTGTGTGTGTGAGGAGACCATCCCAAGTGTGTGTGTGAGGAGACCACCCCAAGTGTGTGTGTGTGTGAGGAGACCATCCCAAGTGTGTGTGTGTGTGAGGAGACCATCCCAAGTGTGTGTGTGTGTGAGGAGACCATCCCAAGTGTGTGTGTGTGAGGAGACCATCCCAAGTGTGTGTGTGTGAGGAGACCATCCCAAGTGTGTGTGCGAGGACCATCCCAAGTGTGTGTGTGCGAGGACCATCCCAAGTGTGTGTGTGCGAGGACCATCCCAAGTGTGTGTGTGCGAGGACCATCCCAAGTGTGTGTTTGTGTGAGGAGACCATCCCAAGTGTGTGTGTGTGAGGAGTCCATCCCAAGTGTGTGTGTGTGTGAGGAGACCATCCCAAGTGTGTGTGTTTGCGAGGACCATCCCAAGTGTGTGTGTGCGAGGACCATCCCAAGAATGTGTGTGTGCGAGGACCAACCCAAGTGTGTGTGTGTGTGTGTGTGAGACCATCCCAAGTGTGTGTGTGAGGAGACCATCCCAAGTGTGTGTGTGAGGAGACCACCCCAAGTGTGTGTGTGTGTGAGGAGACCATCCCAAGTGTGTGTGTGTGTGAGGAGACCATCCCAAGTGTGTGTGTGTGTGAGGAGACCATCCCAAGTGTGTGTGTGTGTGTGTGTGTGACCATCCCAAGTGTGTGTGTGAGGAGACCATCCCAAGTGTGTGTGTGAGGAGACCACCCCAAGTGTGTGTGTGTGAGGAGACCATCCCAAGTGTGTGTGTGAGGAGACCATCCCAAGTGTGTGTGTGAGGAGACCACCCCAAGTGTGTGTGTGTGAGGAGACCATCCCAAGTGTGTGTGTGTGTGAGGAGACCATCTCAAGTGTGTGTGTGTGAGGAGACCATCCCAAGTGTGTGTGCGAGGACCATCCCAAGTGTGTGTGTGCGAGGACCATCCCAAGTGTGTGTGTGTGAGGAGACCATCCCAAGTGTGTGTGTGAGGAGACCATCCCAAGTGTGTGTGTGTGTGAGGAGACCATCCCAAGTGTGTGTGTGAGGAGACCATCCCAAGTGTGTGTGTGTGAGGAGACCATCCCAAGTGTGTGTGTGTGAGGAGACCATCCCAAGTGTGTGTGTGTGAGGAGACCATCCCAAGTGTGTGTGCGAGGACCATCCCAAGTGTGTGTGTGCGAGGACCATCCCAAGTGTGTGTGTGTGAGGAGACCATCCCAAGTGTGTGTGAGGAGACCATCCCAAGTGTGTGTGTGTGTGAGGAGACCATCCCAAGTGTGTGTGTGTGAGGAGACCATCCCAAGTGTGTGTTTGTGTGAGGAGACCATCCCAAGTGTGTGTGTGCGAGGACCATCCCAAGTGTGTGTGTGTGTGAGGAGACCATCCCAAGTGTGTGTTTGTGTGAGGAGACCATCCCAAGTGTGTGTGTGAGGAGACCATCCCAAGTGTGTGTGTGTGTGAGGAGACCATCCCAAGTGTGTGTTTGTGTGAGGAGACCATCCCAAGTGTGTGTGTGAGGAGACCATCCCAAGTGTGTGTGTGTGTGAGGAGACCATCCCAAGTGTGTGTGTGTGAGGAGACCATCCCAAGTGTGTGTGTGTGAGGAGACCGTCCCAAGTGTGTGTGTGAAGAGACCATCTCAAGTGTGTGTGTGTGTGAGGAGACCATCCCAAGTGTGTGTGTGTGAGGAGATCATCCCAAGTGTGAGTGTGTGTGAGGAGACCATCCCAAGTGTGTGTGTGTGTGTGTGAGGAGACCATCCCAAGTGTGTGTGTGAGGAGACCACCCCAAGTGTGTGTGTGTGTGAGGAGACCATCCCAAGTGTGTGTGTGTGTGAGGAGACCATCCCAAGTGTGTGTGTGTGTGAGGAGACCATCCCAAGTGTGTGTGTGTGTGTGTGAGAGACCATCCCAAGTGTGTGTGTGAGGAGACCATCCCAAGTGTGTGTGTGAGGAGACCACCCCAAGTGTGTGTGTGTGTGAGGAGACCATCCCAAGTGTGTGTGTGTGTGAGGAGACCATCTCAAGTGTGTGTGTGTGAGGAGACCATCCCAAGTGTGTGTGCGAGGACCATCCCAAGTGTGTGTGTGCGAGGACCACCCCAAGTGTGTGTGTGTGAGGAGACCATCCCAAGTGTGTGTGTGAGGAGACCATCCCAAGTGTGTGTGTGTGTGAGGAGACCATCCCAAGTGTGTGTGTGAGGAGACCATCCCAAGTGTGTGTGTGTGAGGAGACCATCCCAAGTGTGTGTGTGTGAGGAGACCATCCCAAGTGTGTGTGCGAGGACCATCCCAAGTGTGTGTGTGCGAGGACCATCCCAAGTGTGTGTGTGCGAGGACCATCCCAAGTGTGTGTGTGCGAGGACCATCCCAAGTGTGTGTTTGTGTGAGGAGACCATCCCAAGTGTGTGTGTGTGAGGAGTCCATCCCAAGTGTGTGTGTGTGTGTGAGGAGACCATCCCAAGTGTGTGTGTGTGCGAGGACCATCCCAAGTGTGTGTGTGCGAGGACCATCCCAAGTGTGTGTGTGCGAGGACCATCCCAAGTGTGTGTGTGCGAGGACCATCCCAAGTGTGTGTGCGTGAGGAGACCATCCCAAGTGTGTGTGTGAGGAGACTATCCCAAGTGTGTGTGTGAGGAGACCATCCCAAGTGTGTGTGTGTGCGAGGAGACCATCCCAAGTGTGTGTGTGAGGAGACTATCCCAAGTGTGTGTGTGTGCGAGGACCATCCCAAGTGTATGTGTGAGGAGACCATCCCAAGTGTGAGTGTGAGGAGACCATCCCAAGTGTGTGTGCGTGAGGAGACCATTCCAAGTGTGTGTGTGAGGAGACCTTCCCAAGTGTGTGTGTGTGAGGAGACCATTCCAAGTGTGTGTGTGTGAGGAGACCATCCCAAGTGTGAGTGTGAGGAGACCATCCCAAGTGTGTGTGCGTGAGGAGACCTTCCCAAGTGTGAGTGTGTGTGTGAGGAGACCATCCCAAGTGTGTGTGTGAGGAGACCTTCCCAAGTGTGAGTGTGTGTGTGAGGAGACCATCCCAAGTGTGTGTGTGAGGAGACCATCCCAAGTGTGTGTGTGGGTGAGGAGACCATCCCAAGTGTGTTTGTGTGTGAGGAGACCATCCCAAGTGTGTGTGTGTGTGAGGAGTCCATCCCAAGTGTGTGTGTGTGTGTGAGGAGACCATCCCAAGTGTGTGTGTGTGTGAGACCATCCCAAGTGTGTGTGTGTGAGGAGACCATCTCAAGTGTGTGTGTGTGTGTGAGGAGACCATCCCAAGTGTGTGTGTGTGTTAGACCATCCCAAGTGTGTGTGTGAGGAGACCATCCCAAGTGTGTGTGTGTGTGAGGAGACCATCCCAAGTGTGTGTGTGTGTGAGACCATCCCAAGTGTGTGTGTGAGGAGACCATCCCAAGTAAGTGTACGAGGAGACCATCCCAAGTGTGTGTGTGTGTGAGGAGACCATCCCAAGTGTGAGTGTGAGGATACCATCTCAAGTGTGAGTGTGAGGAGACCATCCAAAGTGTGTGTGTGAGGAGACCATCCCAAGTGTGTGTGTGTGAGGAGACCATCCCAAGTGTGTGTGTGTGTGAGGAGACCATCCCAAGTGTGAGTGTGAGGAGACCATTTCAAGTGTGAGTGTGAGGAGACCATCCAAAGTGTGTGTGTGAGGAGACCATCTCAAGTGTGAGTGTGAGGAGACCATCCCAAGTGTGTGTGTGTGTGAGGAGACCATCTCAAGTGTGAGTGTTTAGGGTCCACCACATATGTAGGAGTGGCTCCAGACAACTTAAGTCATGTCGCCCACTTTTGGAGTCTGTTATGAAGTCTAGCTAGTATTATGAGGGTGTGGCAGTCTACCTTGTGGAGGTGGAGGACACATGAGGGTGTGGCAGTCTACCTTGTGGAGGTGGAGGACACATGAGGGTGTGGCAGTCTACCTTGTGGAGGTGGAGTACACATGAGGGTGTGGCAGTCTACCCTGTGGAGGTGGAGGACACATGAGGGTGTGGCAGTCTACCTTGTGGAGGTGGAGGACACATGAGGGTGTGGCAGTCTACCTTGTGGAGGTGGAGGACACATGAGGGTGTGGCAGTCTACACTGTGGAGGTGGAGGACACATGAGGGTGTGGCAGTCTACACTGTGGAGGTGGAGGAACATGAGGGTGTGGCAGTCTACACTGTGGAGGTGGAGGACACATGAGGGTGTGGCAGTCTACACTGTGGAGGTGGAGGACACATGAGGGTGTGGCAGTCTACACTGTGGAGGTGGAGGACACATGAGGGTGTGGCAGTCTACACTGTGGAGGTGGAGGACACATGAGGGTGTGGCAGTCTACCTTGTGGAGGTGGAGGACACATGAGGGTGTGGCAGTCTACACTGTGGAGGTGGAGGACACATGAGGGTGTGGCAGTCTACACTGTGGAGGTGGAGGACACATGAGGGTGTGGCAGTCTACCTTGTGGAGGTGGAGGACACATGAGGGTGTGGCAGTCTACACTGTGGAGGTGGAGGACACATGAGGGTGTGGCAGTCTACACTGTGGAGGTGGAGGACACATGAGGGTGTGGCAGTCTACACTGTGGAGGTGGAGGACACATGAGGGTGTGGCAGTCTACACTGTGGAGGTGGAGGACACATGAGGGTGTGGCAGTCTACACTGTGGAGGTGGAGGACACATGAGGGTGTGGCAGTCTACACTGTGGAGGTGGAGGACACATGAGGGTGTGGCAGTCTACACTGTGGAGGTGGAGGACACATGAGGGTGTGGCAGTCTACACTGTGGAGGTGGAGGACACATGAGGGTGTGGCAGTCTACACTGTGGAGGTGGAGGACACATGAGGGTGTGGCAGTCTACACTGTGGAGGTGGAGGACACATGAGGGTGTGGCAGTCTACACTGTGGAGGTGGAGGACACATGAGGGTGTGGCAGTCTACACTGTGGAGGTGGAGGACACATGAGGGTGTGGCAGTCTACACTGTGGAGGTGGAGGACACATGAGGGTGTGGCAGTCTACCTTGTGGAGGTGGAGGACACATGAGGGTGTGGCAGTCTACACTGTGGAGGTGGAGGACACATGAGGGTGTGGCAGTCTACACTGTGGAGGTGGAGGACACATGAGGGTGTGGCAGTCTACCTTGTGGAGGTGGAGGACACATGAGGGTGTGGCAGTCTACACTGTGGAGGTGGAGGACACATGAGGGTGTGGCAGTCTACACTGTGGAGGTGGAGGACACATGAGGGTGTGGCAGTCTACACTGTGGAGGTGGAGGACACATGAGGGTGTGGCAGTCTACCTTGTGGAGGTGGAGGACACATGAGGGTGTGGCAGTCTACACTGTGGAGGTGGAGGACACATGAGGGTGTGGCAGTCTACACTGTGGAGGTGGAGGACACATGAGGGTGTGGCAGTCTACACTGTGGAGGTGGAGGACACATGAGGGTGTGGCAGTCTACACTGTGGAGGTGGAGGACACATGAGGGTGTGGCAGTGTACCTTGTGGAGGTGGAGGACACATGAGGGTGTGGCAGTGTACCTTGTGGAGGTGGAGGAAAACACAGTGGGACACTAGATCGAAATTAAGCAATTATGTCAGACCGTGATAAGGCTTATCTGAAGTGTAGTGAGGAAAGCTGGGTGGAGGGTAGTTGTTGAAGGGTAGTTGTTGGAGGGTAGTTGTTGGAGTGTAGTTGTTGGAGGGTAGTTGGTGGAGGGTAGAGAGTAAAGGGTAGTTGGTGGAGGGTAGTTGGTGGAGGGTAGTTGGTGGAGGGTAGTTGGTGGAGGGTAGTTGGTGGAGGGTAGTTGGTGGAGGGTAGTTGGTGGAGGGTCGTTAGTGGAGGGTAGTTGCTGGAGGGTAGTTGTTGGAGGGTAGTTGTTAGAGGGGTAGTTGTTGGAGGGTAGTTTGTGGAGAGTAGTTTGTGGAGGGTAGTTGGTGGAGGGTAGTTGGTGGAGGGTAGTTGGTGGAGGGTAGTTGGTGGAGGGTAGTTGGTGGAGGGTAGTTGGTGGAGGGTAGTTGGTGGAGAGTAGTTGGTGGAGAGTAGTTGGTGGAGAGTAGTTGGTGGAGGGTAGTTGGTGGAGAGTAGTTGGTGGAGGGTAGTTTGTGGAGAGTAGTTTGTGGAGGGTAGTTGGTGGAGGGTAGTTGTTGGAGGGTAGTTGTTAGAGGGGTAGTTGTTGGAGGGTAGTTTGTGGAGAGTAGTTTGTGGAGGGTAGTTGTTGGAGGGTAGTTGTTAGAGGGGTAGTTGTTGGAGGGTAGTTTGTGGAGAGTAGTTTGTGGAGGGTAGTTGGTGGAGGCTAGTTGTGGAGGGTAGTTGGTGGAGGGTAGTTGGTGGAGGGTAGTTGGTGGAGAGTAGTTGGTGGAGAGTAGTTGGTGGAGAGTAGTTGGTGGAGGGTAGTTGGTGGAGAGTAGTTGGTGGAGGGTAGTTTGTGGAGAGTAGTTTGTGGAGGGTAGTTGGTGGAGGGTAGTTGGTGGAGGGTAGTTGGTGGAGGGTAGTTGGTGGAGGGTAGTTGGTGGAGGGTAGTTGTTAGAGGGGTAGTTGTTGGAGGGTAGTTTGTGGAGAGTAGTTTGTGGAGGGTAGTTGGTGGAGGGTAGTTGGTGGAGGGTAGTTGGTGGAGGGTAGTTGGTGGAGGGTAGTTGGTGGAGGGTAGTTTGTGGAGGGTAGTTGGTGGAGGGTAGTTGGTGGAGGGTAGTTGGTGGAGAGTAGTTGGTGGAGGGTAGTTGTTGGAGGGTAGTTGGTGGAGAGTAGTTTGTAGAGGGTAGTTGGTGGAGGGTAGTTGGTGGAGAGTAGTTGGTGGAGGGTAGTTGTTGGAGGGTAGTTTGTGGAGAGTAGTTGGTGGAGGGTAGTTGTTGGAGGGTAGTTGGTGGAGAGTAGTTTGTGGAGAGTAGTTTGTGGAGAGTAGTTGGTGGAGGGTAGTTGGAGCCGTCACTACAACACCAGGAGCCGTCACTACACCACCAGGAGCCGTCACTACACCACCAGGAGCCGTCACTACACCACCAGGAGCCGTCACTACACCACCAGGAGCCGTCACTACACCACCAGCAGCCGTCACTACACCACCAGCAGCCGTCACTACACCACCAGGAGCCGTCACTACACCACCAGGAGCCGTCACTACACCACCAGCAGCCGTCACTACACCACCAGCAGCCGTCACTACACCACCAGGAGCCGTCACTACACCACCAGGAGCCGTCACTACACCACCAGGAGCCGTCACTACACCACCAGCAGCCGCCACTACACCTCCAGGAGCCGTCACTACACCTCCAGGAGCCGTCACTACACCTCCAGCAGCCGTCACTACACCTCCAGCAGCCGTCACTACACCACCAGCAGCCGTCACTACACCGCCATCAGCCGTCATTACACCTCCAGGAGCCGTCACTACACCTCCAAGAGCCGTCACTACACCACCAGCAGCCGTCACTACACCTCCAGGAGCCGTCACTACACCACCAGCAGCCGTCACTACACCACCAGCAGCCGTCACTACACCTCCAGGAGCCGTCACTACACCACCAGCAGCCGTCACTACACCTCCAGGAGCCGTCACTACACCACCATCAGCCGTCACTACACCACCATCAGCCGTCACTACACCACCAGCAGCCGTCACTTCACCTCCAGCAGCCGTCACTACACCTCCAGGAGCCGTCACTACACCACCAGCAGCCGTCACTACACCTCCAGGAGCCGTCACTACACCTCCAGGAGCCGTCACTACGCCTCCAATAGCCGTCACTACACCTCCATCAGCCGTCACTACACCACCATCAGCCGTCACTACACCACCATCAGCCGTCACTACACCACCAGCAGCCGTCACTACACCTCCAGCAGCCGTCACTATACCACCAGGAGCCGTCACTACACCACCAGGAGCCGTCACTACACCACCAGGAGCCGTCACTATACCACCAGGAGCCGTCACTACACCACCAGGAGCCGTCACTACGCCTCCAGGAGCCGTCACTACACCACCAGGAGCCGTCACTACGCCTCCAGGAGCCGTCACTCCACCACCATCAGCCGTCACTCCACCACCATCAGCCGTCACTACACCACCAGGAGCCGTCACTACACCACCAGCAGCCGTCACTACACCTCCAGGAGCCGTCACTACGCCTCCAGGAGCCGTCACTCCACCACCATCAGCCGTCACTCCACCACCATCAGCCGTCACTACACCACCAGGAGCCGTCACTACACCACCAGCAGCCGTCACTACACCACCAGGAGCCGTCACTATACCACCAGGAGCCGTCACTATACCACCAGCAGCCGTCACTACACCTCCAGCAGCCGTCACTACACCACCAGCAGCCGTCACTACACTTCCAGGATCCGTCACTATACCACCAGCATCCGTCACTACACCACCACCAGCCGTCACTACACCACCAGGAGCCGTCACTACACCTCCAGCAGCCGTCACTACACCTCCAGCAGCCGTCACTACACCACCAGGAGCCGTCACTATACCACCAGGAGCCGTCACTATACCACCAGCAGCCGTCACTACACCTCCAGCAGCCGTCACTACACCACCAGCAGCCGTCACTACACTTCCAGGATCCGTCACTATACCACCAGCATCCGTCACTACACCACCACCAGCCGTCACTACACCTCCAGCAGCCGTCACTACACCTCCAGCAGCCGTCACTACACCTCCAGCAGCCGTCACTACACCACCAGCAGCCGTCACTACACCACCAGGAGCCGTCACTACACCACCAGCAGCCGTCACTACACCACCAGCAGCCGTCACTACACCACCAGGAGCCGTCACTACACCACCAGCAGCCGTCACTACACCACCAGCAGCCGTCACTACACCACCAGCAGCCGTCACTACACCACCAGCAGCCGTCACTACACCACCAGCAGCCGTCACTACACCACCAGCAGCCGTCACTACACCACCAGGAGCCGTCACTACACCACCAGCAGCCGTCACTACACCACCAGCAGCCGTCACTACACCACCAGGAGCCGTCACTACACCACCAGCAGCCGTCACTACACCACCAGGAGCCGTCACTACACCTCCAACAGCCGTCACTACACCACCAGGAGCCGTCACTACACCACCAGCAGCCGTCACTACACCACCAGGAGCCGTCACTACACCTCCAACAGCCGTCACTACACCACCAGCAGCCGTCACTACACCACCACCAGCCGTCACTACACCTCCAACAGCCGTCACTACACCACCAGCAGCCGTCACTACACCACCACCACCCGTCACTACACCACCAAGAGCCGTCACTACACCACCAGGATCCCCACCACAACCACCACCGTCAAAACCACCCCCAAACCGTCTCACTAGCCACCTTCCAACTAGTGTCTCCCCATCTTACTCCCTCTCCATACCTCCTGACCTACCATCCCCAACATAGGCAGGTGGAGATGGTAATCCTCCCCCGCCCCCCTCCACCACACCTGGGGGCAACAACCTTCACGTGATCAACAACAAACTATCCACATTACTTCACGCAGGACAACAAAACACGAGCGCAAAAACGTCAGCAATGTAGTGGAAAATAAAATACTCAGAGCTACATGAAAAACGTTATTGTTCCCACCAAAATAATTAACCAAAAAAAGGTGGATTTTGCCATTTTTATGCAGCGAGAGGAGGGAGGAGGAGGGGGGGGGTGGAAGAGGTGGATGATGGGGCAGTTAAGGGAAGGGGGGGAGTTAAAGTGGGAGTCACAGCTGAGGGGGAAGGGGAGTTAAGGGGAAAGAGAGGTGGGGGGGGGATGTGGGAGGATGGTTTAGCTAGGGGAGGGGTGGCCCAGTGAGGCTCTTGTTGGAGAGTTGGAGACAAGTTGGTGATTACTGACTCACAACTCTACCACTGACTTTATTTATTTCTCTCTTTCATTATTTTTTCCCCATCCTTTTACCTTATACCTCATTCCCTCACATCTCTTTCTCTCTTTCTTTGTTTCATAACAGCACTCTCATACTTATATAAACTCACCAGTTCCACCTCACAGCATCCACATAGGATATCTTATCTTGAGGTTATCTTGAGATGATTTCGGGGCTTTAGTGTCCCCGCGGCCCGGTCCTCGACCAGGCCTCCACCCCCAGGAAGCAGCCCGTGACAGCTGACTAACACCCAGGTACCTATTTTACTGCTAGGTAACAGGGGCATAGGGTGAAAGAAACTTTGCGCAATGTTTCTCGCCGGCGCCTGGGATCGAACCCAGGACCACAGGATCACAAGTCCAGCATGCTGTCCGCTCAGCCGACCGGTTCCCTTGGCTAGCCCACAACCATGGTAGGATGAGATCCACCAGCATAGATGGATGTCATCCTTGGCATATATGGCCATCCATAACCAGTCTCAACTTCTCCGTGTGGATCCCAGATTAGAAACTGATTCTCCCACTATCTTTGAGCCAGTATACCATCTCCTGTTCCACATCTGTGACATTCTCTCTGGCCCTCCTCACCAACTACTAACTGTACTTCAGTTTCCAAGACTCCTTCTTGCAATTACTTTGCAGTCGCGCCAGATCATTTAAGCAACCCGTTCTCGCAAATTTAATAAGTCAATATTGACTTATTAGTTGCGTGCATAGGTGACATACTAAATATAATAGTTTCTCTTGAAAAGCTTCATAGAAAACACCGACCTTACCTAACCTACTTAATATGTTAAAATAAGCATCTTATTGCTTCGTAATTACAGTTGTTACTTAACCTATTATAGGTATAGGTTAGGTAATAATTGTAATTACGAGGCAATAAGATGCTTATTTTAACATATTAAGTAGGTTAGGTAAGGTCGGTGTTTTCTATGAAGCTTTTCAAGGGGAAACTATTATGTTAAGTATGTCACCTATGCACGCAACTAATAAGTCAATATTGACTTATTAAATTTGCGAGAACGGGTTGACCGCCAACTTCACATAATTGGCGGAAGCTCTTGGACGATACGGCATACACTTGCGTTCGGTATGTTGTCTCTGTCTTGCCTTACTATACTCAGCCCCATTCATACACTCACCCATAAATGCTTCAGTCGGCCTTATACTTCAAGTGCTTTACTACGTTATTCATATCCATTTGGGTCACAACACTAAACTGTATTAAAATAAGAATAGACACTACTGGAAACAATAAAAGAAGCGGATCAGGCACTAATAATGCAACACAATTTTGCATTCACTATATATTTTTTTACTTTTGATATGAACTGCTTCACACTTCCTCTCCTTTACGTGATCGACTTTTCCTGACATCCCTTCCTGTGAGCGGGTGAGACACCAACTCCTGTGAGCGGGTGAGACACCAACTCCTGTGAGCGGGTGAGACACCAACTCCTGTGAGCGGGTGAGACACCAACTCCTGTGAGCGGGTGAGACCCCAACTCCTGTGAGCGGGTGAGACACCAACTCCTGTCAGCGAGTGAGACACCAACTCCTGTGAGCGGGTGAGACACCAACTCCTGTGAGTGGGTGAGACACTAACTCCTGTGAGCGGGTGAGACACCAACTCCTGTGAGTGACTGAGACACCAACTCCTGTGAGCGGGTGAGACACCAACTCCTGTGAGCGCAACCCGTCCTCGACTCAAGTCCATTACATTCAGCGGTCGACCCCACAGACGCATTCATAAATTTTAACATGCTGTTCATTCAAAACAGAAATTTTCTCATGTATAAATTAATATTATAATATATTGGCATATTGTGTATATATAGGTATAGGTTAGGTTAGGTCAGGTGTTTAGGTTCTGTTGGCGATTATTTGTATTCGTAGTACGTGGGTGAAGCATTTATAGCGTTGTGATTCGAACAAAATTCGTCAGTGAAGCACTTGTTCCGGATATGTTCGAACGTCAGCAGTTGTGAGTCGTGTGTAAACCGCTTTTCATTCATAAACAGGGGGTTTGGAGGGTGGATGGAATCACTTTTGGATCTTTGTTTGGAGGACGGGCTGGTGAGCGGGTGAGACACCAACTCCTGTGAGCGTGTGAGACACAAAATCCTGTGAGCGGGTGAGACAGCAACTCCTGTGAGTGGGTGAGACACGAACTCCTGTGAGCGGGTGAGACATCAACTCCTGTGGGTGAGACACGAACTCCTGTGAGCCGGTGAGACACCAACTCCTGTGAGCGGGTGAGACAGCAACTCCTTTGAGCGAGTGAGACACCAACTCCTGTGAGCGGGTGAGACACCAACTCCTGTGAGCGAGTGAGACACCAACTCCTGTGAGCGAGTGAGACACCAACTCCTGTGAGCGAGTGAGACACCAACTCCTGTGAGCGAGTGAGACACCAACTCCTGTGAGCGAGTGAGACACCAACTCCTGTGAGCGAGTGAGACACCAACTCCTGTGAGCGAGTGAGACACCAACTCCTGTGAGCGGGTGAGACACCAACTCCTGTGAGCGGGTGAGACACCAACTCCTGTGAGCGAGTGAGACACCAACTCCTGTGAGCGAGTGAGACACCAACTCCTGTGAGCGAGTGAGACACCAACTCCTGTGAGCGAGTGAGACATGTTATGACCCATGTAGCCTGGGTGGAAAGAGTCTACCCATTGAGAGTTATTCTGCTTCCTAGACCTGAGATTATGAGGTCAGAGAAAGAAAATATATATAATAAGCGTAAGTGAATAATCTAAGAATAAGAGCAAAGGACGAGTGTCTAAATAAGTTTTTTTTTATTTTTATTTTTACATGCAAGCATGCGTATAATGTACAAGAAAAACAGAACAAATACAACATAGAACAAAAGTACAAAGCACACATATGTACAAGGACAAAGGAACAAATCAATAGAAGACCAGCCAGAAGGGCTGACCACAAAACAAAAATGCAGATACAAACAATACACAATTAGTAACACAGTGTAATACAAACATAAGGGAAAACCCCAGGACAAAACGCACACAAAACAAGCCTGCTAACACCTCAAATACATACAGAGAGGCGAGAAACATACAAGAATAAGGACAATAACAATAAAGAAAACAGATCCGCCATAACAAACGGAAGGCAAAACATAACAAAGAGCACACGCCAACAGCCTGAAGGGCACACAATATGACAAACAAGTGCACACGACATCCATAACCGAACACACAAACGCATAGGAACCGCACACCCCCCCACTAGCCATACAAGAAAACCCACAACACAAACCGGAGCACGCAGGAACCTGGAAACAATACCCACCCCACCCACTCACATACACACCCCACAACCAGGCAACACAAAATACATAGAAATCACTTGCGAGGAACATCGGAAGAAACGTACTTCTCCGGGAACAGCTCACAAGGATATTTCGACTTGTAAGCTTCCCAGACGAGATCTTCAAGGTCGGTAGGATTTTTGATCCCCCGCGCTCGAGCGGGTATCATAAACTCGGGAACATCTATATCTGGCGGCATCGGCCAATGCCTAAGGTCACTGACGCAAGTCGCATAACGAGGCTGGGGAGCGCCAACCACGCCCTTCGAGGAAGCAGACGACACCGGAGAAGCGGACGAGGGTCGCCGAGCCTGCCACGCCTTCGCCATCGGAGCAGGTGTCGGACGCTGAGACGATAGCACTTCCACGGATACCGCAGGAGACACGGAAGGGACTGCAGGAAACGGAAGAGGCGGCAAGACCGCTGCCGAGGAAGGGGCCACAGAACATCCAGAGCGAGCATCCTTTCTCAACATCACCACCAGGCCACCCCGCTCACCACCAACTACAGCAGGGGGAACCACCGCCCACGAAGAACCGGAGCCATCCGACGCAGGCAACGCACCTGAAGCAGGACCCTCGGACACCGGACCAGAAGTGGAGGCCGAAACGCCGGCACCGGCATCCTCAGGCAAGTGTACCTCCGCCACCACCGTAGTGTGCACCACATCCGGAGCCACCCCACCGTCAACGGAAGGACGACACTCGTCGAATTCGCCAACATCAGCCCACACAGAAGAACGCCGGGAACGCTTAGGCTCGGGCCGCACATCATCAGACCCGGAGGCAGACTCAGCGACCCACGCAGCACCAACCGAGTGAACCGACGCACGCCGCAGCACGGCAGCCTCCTCAACCACACGGGGCACCAGGCCAGGCACAGGAGGGAATTCCGGATCCACCTCATCTCCCAGCACTGCCGGGACAGACGGCGAGGGTGCAGGGACCGGGACAGACACAGCAAAATAAGAACTGGAAGACGAGGGGTCTGAGCAAACGGCAGGCGGAAGAGGCGCAGGGACACCAGCTGGAGCACTAGGCGAGGACCCAACCTCTGGAAGAGATGCGGCAACAACAGGGGGCGCAACAGGCGGATCAACAGCTGCTACAGAGGGCACCTCCTCAGCCGAAGAGACGTCCATACCCACTGATTCATCCCCCACAGGAAGGGGCAGAAAATCCTCCTCACTGAAGAGGTTCACTGGTGCAACAGGAGGCGCAGAACAGTCAGCAGCCTGATAGCCCAAAAGACCACAACGATAACACGTCCGCGGCTGACGGGCGTAAAACACCCGAACGTTGTACCCCATAAGGCGCACAGAGGACGGAATATCCGCCCGGAGTCTCATGCCCAGGGTGCGAATGTTAGACCTCACACCCTTAAGAGGACTGGAAGACACCATGTTCACTCTCACACTAACAACTGCGCCAAACCGCCCGAAATACCTCCGTAGCAGAGCCTCTGGAAACTCCAAGGGAGCCCCATGCACACTGATGTAAGTAAGTGCACCACTTCTATCCGAGAGGGTGACAGTGCCCGCACCATCCGGCAGGGGCAGTGTCCGCCCCTCGTATCGCCGGAGAGAATCGCGATACGCCGCCTCCTCTGCAAACTTCACAATGGCCCTACGGGCCGTTACCAACTCGACCCCATAAATCGCAAACACAGGGACAGAGAGCAGTTCACAAGCCAGGGCAATCTCCGGGTAACCAGCCCGCACAGAGAACTCTAGTCCCACAGACTGAGCCCGGACGACTGGGGGTAGAGGGACCCCCATCGTAACGCCACGTCAGCACAGGCGAGCAGACACACACCCGCCCCCAACCGGCCGAAACGGGCAAACAACACCAAACAGCTGGAGCGCCGATTCAACACGTCTGCCCCGCACCGAAGCTAGGGCCAGCATTCTAAATAAGTGACATGAAATGAGATGACGATTCTTTGGTGACGTGACGTGACGCCAAAAGGACGTCGTGACCTTACTTGAGACACAATAGAACTCCACAGTAAGGCGTTGACTTCAAGCAGTGTTGGAGAGCTGCACGTTTCCTTATGGAATCAGTGAAGAAGCGTCACTGATGTTGGAGTAGGACTTCGTTGTGCAGTAGATTGGAAGGACTGCAGAGGTGCCTTTCCTGATATTTTGGAGGTCATAGAGATATGCATTGATAATGACCCTCTAGGAGCAGAACAGAGGTTCATTGTGGACACATGACTGTATAAAGGGCATGAATGCTTATTGGCATGCAAGACGCAGTGTAAAGTGAGAGATTGATTTCTTCATTTGTTGGGGGGGGGATACTTATTTAGATGTTTCAGGTACTACAGCCCCAAGCAGAGTTTCATATACTTTTATAGTTGAAGATACAGTATTGTTGTGTCAGGATTTCAACCCCAAGCAGTGAAGGAGTAGTAAGTGGTAAGCCAAGACTTGAGCAGCCACTTGATAAGGAGAGTTGATGAAGCCAGGATATGATATTGGAGTGCTACCAGGTTGTAGCAGTTTAGTGTTGTGAGGTCATATTGCTTATCATATATTTTAATTATGTACGTTTATTTATGTATTAAATGTTTTATAGGTTAGCTGGTTTTTGCTCCTGTCCTGGTGAGGTTCCCAGAAAGCGAGGAAGAGAGAGAGAGAGAGAGAGAGAGGGTCACGGCTGCGGATAGGGTGACAGTAGACACTAATTCTCAAAAGGAGGATTAAGGAGATCATTCCGAACACGGAGAGAGTTGGGAGTCGTGGCGGATCGAGTAGGGTGTGTACACAAGACAACGAGGCTAGTGTTGGAGCCGCACCCCTAAATAGGTGATACTGAACCCCTCTCCAAGATCAAGATGCATACAGAGTGATCTCCTAGGTAAATTGCCAGCATTCCATTATCCAGTACTGGTCGACCGACGGTAGCGGGAGTGTGGCTGCCGAGGTCGGTTATTGTTCCATCAGGGAGTGGTTGGTGACACTGTAGCAGGTAACAGTCTGGTACAACGACCAGAGCTCCTTTTCGGGTTTAAATTCCCAACCCCCTCCCGATAGACACCAACTCCTGTGAGCGGGTGAGACAGGATCTCCTGTGAGCGGGTGAGACAGCAACTCCTGTGAGCGGGTGAGACAGGATCTCCTGTGAGCGGGTGAGACAGGATCTCCTGTGAGCGGGTGAGACACGAACTCCTGTGAGCTGGTGAGACACGAACTCCTGTGAGCGGGTGAGACAGGATCTCCTGTGAGCGGGTGAGACACGAACTCCTGTGAGCTGGTGAGACACGAACTCCTGTGAGCGGGTGAGACAGGATCTCCTGTGAGCTGGTGAGACACGAACTCCTGTGAGCTGGTGAGACACGAACTCCTGTGAGCGGGTGAGACACGAACTCCTGTGAGCGGGTGAGACAGCAACTCCTGTGAGAGGGTGAGACACGAACTCCTGTGAGCTGGTGAGACACGAACTCCTGTGAGCGGGTGAGACACGAACTCCTGTGAGCGGGTGAGACAGCAACTCCTGTGAGCTGGTGAGACAGCAACTCCTGTGAGCTGGTGAGACACGAACTCCTGTGAGCGGGTGAGACAGCAACTCCTGTGAGCTGGTGAGACAGCAACTCCTGTGAGCTGGTGAGACAGCAACTCCTGTGAGCTGGTGAGACAGCAACTCCTGTGAGCGGGTGAGACAGGATCTCCTGTGAGCGTGGTGGTCTTACAGGAGTCATTTGAGTATTATACACCGGAGCGGAGTGTCGACCGCTGCCTTTTTTATCATGAATATGTAACTGGATTGGCTTTTACAGCTGACCGTCCAGCAGTTGCTTCCTCTTCCTGTATTTCCTGCCTCTTGCTCTCCTCTGATGTTTCTCATTGTCCTCTCCTTCCTCCTTCTATCTCTCATCTTTATTACGTACTCTCAGTCTCTCATCTTTGTCTCCTCACGCTATATCTTTATCTTGGGTACCTATCCACCTGTTTCTCTCTCATTTGTCCCTCTTCTGTTTTATTGTCTTGTCTCTCTTGTGTTCCAAGGTTTCGTATCTCTCGTGTTAACCCTGACAGAACTCAACCACCTGCCACGCACAGGTGGCACCACTCCCTCCACACCTGACCTACATCTGCCAGGCATAGATGGTACCACTCCCTCCACACCTGACCTACACCTGACTACCATTTTGTTTGCATCTTTCCGCAAAAGTCGACCCAAACAAAAGCCTTTTCTTATTCAGCATTCTCCATCACTTCTACAGTCCTTCTCTGGCTGATTTTGTGTCCATTGGGGAATAACTGAGTTGTAATTGACATCTTCGTTGTAAGGTACCCGATCCTGTCATGCACTTAGCTTTAAGTACACGAGTTTCCTGGACCGAACTCCTTTCAAAGTGGCTAAAAGGATCCAATCCCACTCTCCCACAAATTCACACCCTCTTGTTAATTTGGGTAAAAGCCTGCTGGCCATGTGACGGTGGTAGTTGTGGCGGTGGTGGTGGTTGTGGTGGGGGTGTGGGTGGTGGTGGTTGTGGTGGGGGTGGTGGTGGTGGTAGTGTTGATGGTTGTGGTGGGGGTGGTGGTGGTGGTAGTGGTGATGGTTGTGGTGGGGGTGTGGGTGGTAGTGGTGGTGGTGTTAGTGGTGGTGGTGGTTGTGATGGGGGTGTGGGTGGTGGTGGTGGTAGTTGTGGTGGTTGTTTTGGGAGTGGTAGTGGTAGTGGCGTGTGGGTGGTGGTGGTAGTGGTGATGGTGGTAGCGGTTGTGGTGGGGGTGTGGGTGGTGGTGGTAGTGGTGGTGTGGGTGGTGGTGGTGGTTGCACATACCTATCACTGACTACTAGGAAGGGAGGAGGTGGTTTGAAGTGGGGAAGAGTACATACCTATTAGTGTGTACAGGGGAGGGGAGTATATCTAGCCCTATATGCCCCCGCCTTGTTGCAACTTCTGCCTTATAGCTTAACAATTCTAACGGTGAAATTCTTTGTCGAATTTGGATGGAGGTGGCTTCCAGAACTTCTCTCAGTGCATTCCACTTGTTGACCACCCGTACAGGGTACGAGTATTTCCTAACAGTTCTTAAACTTATTTGCGTTTTCGGCTTCCACTTATGTCCTCTTGTTCTACTTTCTCTCAATTTATAGAGGCTGGTGTCATCAACTTTCTTTAATTCTCTCAGTATCTTGTACGTTGTGATCATATTCTTTATATTTCTGCTATTCTCTAGGGTGGTGAAGTCTCGTTCCCTAAACATATCAACACAGTGCACAGTTACAAACCCAAAAGGATTTCAACTTCGATTCGACAGAGCAGAAGAAGTTGTCTAACTCATGGGGCATAATCTTATTGAAGCGACCTTACTAGTCATAAATACTCATTGTGGTGTTTGGTAGATGTAGTGGTGATAGTGTTGGTTGGTGGTTGTAGTGGTGACGGTGGTGAGTATCAGTGGTTGTTGTGCACAACAGTAATGGTAGTGATGAGTTGTGGATGTATATAGTGAAGTATGCAAACTAGAATAGGGGTTGAAGGTTGTTTGTGGAAGAGGCGGTGGTGGTGGTAGTGGTGGTGGCGGTGGTAGTGGTGGCGGTGGTTGCGGTGGTGGTGGCGGTGGTGGTGGCGGTGGTGAACAGATTGAAGAAAGACAGAAGATGTGCTTCACTGCACATGATGTGTTACGGAATATGAAAAAACCAGCACGAAACTGATGGCTAGAATGACAGGGCTCATGAACTAGAGCTCGATTCTGCAAGCTTACTTAAATAAGAAACATACACACACACAAGGAGGACACATACGCAAACAAGGGGACACAGGTGGAAACTGAGTACCCACATGAGCCACAGGGACGTTAGAAAGAACTTTTTCAGTGTCAGAGTAGTTAACAGGTGGAATGCATTAGGCAGTGATGTGGTGGAGGCTGACTCCATACACAGTTTCAAATGTAGATATGATAGAGCCCAGTAGGCTCAGGAATCTGTACACCAGTTGATTGACGGTTGAGAGGCGGGACCAAAGAGCCAGAGCTCCACCCCCGCTAGCACAACTAGGAGAGTCCACACCAGCATGTCCAAGGAGGGTTCTCCTGGTGATCTCCGAGGACCACAAAAACCGCTCCTCCTCCGCCTCTCTCGTGTGTGATGATTTTCATATATTATTGCTCCAGGCAAGGGACCACGGCCCGGGGCAGAGAGAGAGTAGTGGGGAGATGGAATGGTCATGTAGATGTGTGGTGGAGGTGGTACGGTTGTGGTGGTACGGTTGTGGTGGTACGGTTGTGGTGGTACGGTTGTGGTGGAGGTGGTACGGTTGTGGTGGAGGTGGTACGGTTGTGGTGGAGCTGGTACGGTTGTGGTGGGGGCAGTACGGTTGTGGTGGAGGTGGTACGGTTGTGGTGGAGGTGGTACGGTTGTGGTGGGGGTGGTACGGTTGTGGTGGAGGTGGTACGGTTGTGGTGGAGGTGGTACGGTTGTGGTGGAGGTGGTACGGTTGTGGTGCGGGTGGTACGGTTGTGGTGGGGGTGGTACGGTTGTGGTGGAGGTGGTACGGTTGTGGTGGAGGTGGTACGGTTGTGGTGGAGGTGGTACGGTTGTGGTGGGGGTGGTACGGTTGTGGTGGAGGCGGTACGGTTGTGGTGGAGGTGGTACGGTTGTGGTGGAGGTGGTACGGTTGTGGTGGAGGTGGTACGGTTGTGGTGGAGGTGGTACGGTTGTGGTGGGGGTGGTACGGTTGTGGTGGAGGTGGTACGGTTGTGGTGGAGGCGGTACGGTTGTGGTGGAGGTGGTACGGTTGTGGTGGGGGTGGTACGGTTGTGGTGGAGGTGGTACGGTTGTGGTGGAGGTGGTACGGTTGTGGTGGAGGTGGTACGGTTGTGGTGGGGGTGGTACGGTTGTGGTGGAGGTGGTACGGTTGTGGTGGTACGGTTGTGGTGGAGGTGGTACGGTTGTGGTGGAGGTGGTACGGTTGTGGTGGGGGTGGTACGGTTGTGGTGGTACGGTTGTGGTGGAGGTGGTACGGTTGTGGTGGGGGCGGTACGATTGTGGTGGGGGTGGTACGGTTGTGGTGGAGCTGGTACGGTTGTGGTGGGGGCGGTACGGTTGTGGTGGGGGCGGTACGGTTGTGGTGGAGGTGGTACGGTTGTGGTGGGGGCGGTACGGTTGTGGTGGGGGTGGTACGGTTGTGGTGGAGCTGGTACGGTTGTGGTGGGGGCGGTACGGTTGTGGTGGAGGTGGTACGGTTGTGGTGGGGGTGGTACGGTTGTGGTGGAGGTGGTACGGTTGTGGTGGGGGCGGTACGGTTGTGGTGGAGGCAGTACGGTTGTGGGGGTACGGTTGTGGTGGAGGTGGTACGGTTGTGGTGGAGGTGGTACGGTTGTGGGGGTACGGTTGTGGTGGAGGTGGTACGGTTGTGGTGGAGGTGGTACGGTTGTGGTGGAGCTGGTACGGTTGTGGTGGGGGCGGTACGGTTGTGGTGGAGCTGGTACGGTTGTGGTGGGGGCGGTACGGTTGTGGTGGAGCTGGTACGGTTGTGGTGGGGGCGGTACGGTTGTGGTGGAGCTGGTACGGTTGTGGTGGGGGCGGTACGGTTGTGGTGGAGGTGGTACGGTTGTGGGGGTACGGTTGTGGTGGAGGTGGTACGGTTGTGGTGGAGGTGGTACGGTTGTGGTGGAGCTGGTACGGTTGTGGTGGGGGCGGTACGGTTGTGGTGGAGGTGGTACGGTTGTGGTGGAGCTGGTACGGTTGTGGTGGGGGTGGTACGGTTGTGGTGGAGGTGGTACGGTTGTGGTGGGGGCGGTACGGTTGTGGTGGGGGTGGTACGGTTGTGGTGGGGGTGGTACGGTTGTGGTGGTACGGTTGTGGTGGAGGTGGTACGGTTGTGGTGGAGGTGGTACGGTTGTGGTGGAGGTGGTACGGTTGTGGTGGGGGTGGTACGGTTGTGGTGGGGGTGGTACGGTTGTGGTGGTACGGTTGTGGTGGAGGTGGTACGGTTGTGGGGGTACGGTTGTGGTGGAGGTGGTACGGTTGTGGTGGAGGTGGTACGGTTGTGTTGGGGGCGGTACGGTTGTGGTGGAGGTGGTACGGTTGTGGGGGTACGGTTGTGGTGGAGGTGGTACGGTTGTGGTGGAGGTGGTACGGTTGTGGTGGAGGTGGTACGGTTGTGGTGGGGGCGGTACGGTTGTGGTGGAGGTGGTACGGTTGTGGTGGAGCTGGTACGGTTGTGGTGGGGGTGGTACGGTTGTGGTGGAGGTGGTACGGTTGTGGTGGGGGCGGTACGGTTGTGGTGGGGGTGGTACGGTTGTGGTGGGGGTGATACGGTTGTGGTGGTACGGTTGTGGTGGAGGTGGTACGGTTGTGGTGGAGGTGGTACGGTTGTGGTGGAGGTGGTACGGTTGTGGTGGGGGTGGTACGGTTGTGGTGGGGGTGGTACGGTTGTGGTGGTACGGTTGTGGTGGAGCTGGTACGGTTGTGGTGGGGCGGTACGGTTGTGGTGGAGGTGGTACGGTTGTGGGGGTACGGTTGTGGTGGAGGTGGTACGGTTGTGGGGGTACGGTTGTGGTGGAGGTGGTACGGTTGTGGTGGAGGTGGTACGGTTGTGGTGGGGGCGGTACGGTTGTGGTGGAGGTGGTACGGTTGTGGGGGTACGGTTGTGGTGGAGGTGGTACGGTTGTGGTGGAGGTGGTACGGTTGTGGTGGAGGTGGTACGGTTGTGGTGGGGTCGGTAAGGTTGTGGTGGGGGCGGTACGGTTGTGGTGGAGGTGGTACGGTTGTGGGGGTACGGTTGTGGTGGAGGTGGTACGGTTGTGGTGGAGGTGGTACGGTTGTGGTGGGGGCGGTACGGTTGTGGTGGAGGTGGTACGGTTGTGGGGGTACGGTTGTGGTGGAGGTGGTACGGTTGTGGTGGAGGTGGTACGGTTGTGGTGGAGGTGGTACGGTTGTGGTGGGGGCGGTACGGTTGTGGTGGAGGTGGTACGGTTGTGGTGGAGGTGGTACGGTTGTGGTGGAGGTGGTACGGTTGTGGTGGAGGTGGTACGGTTGTGGTGGAGGTGGTACGGTTGTGGTGGAGGTGGTACGGTTGTGGTGGAGGTGGTACGGTTGTGGAGGAGGTGGTACGGTTGTGGTGGAGGTGGTACAGTTGTGGTGGAGGTGGTACGGTTGTGGTGGAGGTGGTACGGTTGTGGTGGAGGTGGTACGGTTGTGGTGGAGGCAGTACGGTTGTAGTGGAGGTGGTACGGTTGTGGTGGAGGTGGTACGGTTGTGGGGGTACGGTTGTGGTGGAGGTGGTACGGTTGTGGTGGAAGTGGTACGGTTGTGGTGGAGGTGGTACGGTTGTGGAGGAGGTGGTACGGTTGTGGTGGAGGTGGTACGGTTGTGGTGGGGGTGGTACGGTTGTGGTTGTACGGTTGTGGTGGAGGTGGTACGGTTGTGGTGGGGGTGGTACGGTTGTGGTGGTACGGTTGTGGTGGAGGTGGTACGGTTGTGGTGAAGGTGGTACGGTTTTGGTGGGGGTGGTACGGTTGTGGTGGGGGTGGTACGGTTGTGGTGGGGGCGGTACGGTTGTGGTGGAGGCAGTACGGTTGTGGTGGTACGGTTGTGGTGGAGGTGGTACGGTTGTGGTGGGGGTGGTACGGTTGTGGTGGAGGTGGTACGGTTGTGGTGGAGGCAGTACGGTTGTGGTGGAGGTGGTACGGTTGTGGTGGAGGTGGTACGGTTGTGGTGGAGGTGGTACGGTTGTGGTGGAGGTGGTACGGTTGTGGTGGGGGTGGTACGGTTGTGGTGGAGGTGGTACGGTTGTGGTGGGGGCGGTACGGTTGTGGTGGAGGTGGTACGGTTGTGGTGGAGGTGGTACGGTTGTGGTGAAGGTGGTACGGTTGTGGTGGGGGTGGTACGGTTGTGGTGGTACGGTTGTGGTGGAGCTGGTACGGTTGTGGTGGGGGTGGTACGGTTGTGGTGGAGGTGGTACGGTTGTGGTGGAGGCAGTACGGTTGTGGTGGAGGTGGTACGGTTGTGGTGGAGGTGGTACGGTTGTGGTGGAGGTGGTACGGTTGTGGTGGAGGTGGTACGGTTGTGTTGGAGGTGGTACGGTTGTGGTGGAGGTGGTACGGTTGTGGTGGAGGTGGTACGGTTGTGGTGGAGGTCGTACCGTTGTGGTGGAGGTGGTACGGTTGTGGTGGGGGTGGTACGGTTGTGGTGGAGGTGGTACGGTTGTGGTGGAGGTCGTACCGTTGTGGTGGAGGTGGTACGGTTGTGGTGGAGGTCGTACCGTTGTGGTGGAGGTGGTACGGTTGTGGTGGAGGTGGTACGGTTGTGGTGGAGGTGGTACGGTTGTGGTGGAGGTGGTACGGTTGTGGTGGAGGTGGTACGGTTGTGGTGGAGGTGGTACGGTTGTGGTGGAGGTCGTACCGTTGTGGTGGAGGTGGTACGGTTGTGGTGAAGGTGGTACGGTTGTGGTGGAGGTGGTACGGTTGTGGTGGAGGTCGTACCGTTGTGGTGGAGGTGGTACGGTTGTGGTGGAGGTCGTACCGTTGTGGTGGAGGTGGTACCGTTGTGGTGGAGGTGGTACGGTTGTGGTGGAGGTGGTACGGTTGTGGTGGAGGTCGTACCGTTGTGGTGGAGGTGGTACCGTTGTGGTGGAGGTGGTACGGTTGTGGTGGAGGTGGTACGGTTGTGGTGGAGGTCGTACCGTTGTGGTGGAGGTCGTACCGTTGTGGTGGAGGTCGTACGGTTGTGGTGGAGGTCGTACCGTTGTGGTGGAGGTCGTACCGTTGTGGTGGAGGTCGTACGGTTGTGGTGGAGGTCGTACCGTTGTGGTGGAGGTCGTACGGTTGTGGTGGAGGTCGTACCGTTGTGGTGGAGGTCGTACGGTTGTGGTGGAGGTCGTACCGTTGTGGTGGAGGTCGTACCGTTGTGGTGGAGGTCGTACGGTTGTGGTGGAGGTCGTACCGTTGTGGTGGAGGTCGTACGGTTGTGGTGGAGGTCGTACCGTTGTGGTGGAGAGCAGTTATTCCAAAATTTACAACCTTCCGCTGAGCTCTCTGACCAAGAAGTGGATTTTTTATTTGATATGAGAATCCAATTTCTTATATTACGTATATTTTCGGGTCAGTCTTTTGATTTATTTATATATAATATTACTTTTGGTGAAGTGATGGCCTATAGATGGAATTCAAATTCCTATAAAATGCCTATAATGCACTTTTTCCAATTTTAAGGATAGAGAAACAGTCAACATGTTCAGACTAGTTAGAGAGGCTTATATTGCTCGACGCTCTATAGCTTATTATCCTACTTATTTTTATTATCCTACCTTATCCTACTTGTTTTTATAATCTTACCTTATCCTACTTGTTTATCCTGGCACTCTACCCACCAAACCGCTTACAACCAATCCTAGGAGGCTCGAACCCGTGCCTCGAGCGCTCGTAGGACCTGCTGGATGATAGTTTTATCCACTACAAAACTCTTGGGGTAGTTCCATATCAATATATCATTTTACGTTTAGAGAGGCGTTCCGGATATTTTTTTAGCAAGTGAAATAAAAATATAAAAGATATTCCTGGGCAAACGGTCACACAAAGTGCCCTCCGAGAGGGCCTTGTGTGGGAATTCCTCCAGCAGGGAAGTCTCCACTCAGATTTGATGTCCCGTTCTCTATGCCAAGAGCCACTATAATGCTCCCTTTGAAAAGTTACTTTTACTGTATTTCTTATGCTGTTAGTCCATCTCGGTAACAACATTTGTAATGCTTTAAACTGCATTTCACGTGAGTCGTAATAAATGTGAACATTTTATTATTATACTTTAAGTATTCTGCGTATGGCAAAAATAACTTTCATTAATCTTTCCATTTTATTGTTCGACATTTCGTCAGCAGTGTGACATCTTCAGGAATACACACTATGCACTAAACACACAGGTATGCTAATCTTACTTACGTTGTTGCTTTAGTTTCAGATACTGAGAACAAAAAAGTTCCAAGCAGCAGGGGCTATGGTGAGCCTTTACCTGGTACAGGAGCGGGGCTGTATGAGGGCTTACAAGAAAAAAATTATTATTATTATTATTATTATTATTATTATTATTATTATTATTATTATTATTATTATTATTATTATTATTAACATCTTTATGGACAAAAATTAATTAAAATTTTGCTTAATCTGAGGAATTCAGTTCGGTCTTATTAGAGTGAAGATAATGCTGGTATTCACTGTCACACAAGACAGAGGGTCATACACAAGACAATAGGTCTGAACTGAACGCTGAAGTACACACACACACACACACACACACACACACACACACACACACACACACACACACACACACACACACACACACACACACACACACACACACACACACACACACACACACACACTCACACACAACATCATTCAGAAACCTAAGTAAGGAGGCATTTAGGGCGCTTTACACTGCCTACGTAAGGCCAGTCTTAGAGTATGCCGCCTCATCATGGAGTCCCCATCTGAAGAAGCATGTAATGAAACTGGCAAAGGTTCAGAGGTTTGCAACGAGACTCGTCCCAGAGCTACGAGGGATGGGGTATGAGGAGCGCCTAAGGGAACTGTGCCTTACGACACTAGAAAGAAGAAGGGAGAGGGGGGACATGATAGGAACGTATAAGATACTCAGAGGGATTGACAGAGTGGACATAGACGAAATGTTCACACGGAATAGTAACAGAACGAGGGGACATGGATGGAAGCTTGAAACTCAGATGAGTCACAGAGATGTTAGGAAGTTTTCTTTTAGCGTGAGAGTAGTGGGAAAATGGAATGCACTTCAGGAACAGGTTGTGGAAGCAAATACTATTCATAATTTTAAAACCAGGTATGATAGGGAAATGGGACAGGAGTCATTGCTGTAAACAACCGATGCTCGAAAGGCGGGATCCAAGAGTCAATGCTCGATCCTGCAGACACAACTAGGTGAGTACACCTAGGTGAGTACACACACACAAACACACACACACACACACACACACACACACACACACACACACACACTAGCTAAGAGCTAAGCTAAGCTGCTGGACGTGGCAACAAGAAACTTTCTAAGCCAGCATACCAAAGTGCCAACAAGAATGAGAGGAGAAGATGAACCAGCAATGCTTGATTTGATATTTACCCTAAATGAATGGGATATAAGGGAAGTTAAGATGGAAGCGCCCTTGGGAATGAGTGACCACAGTGTATTGAACTTTGAGTACCTGGTAGAGCTAGGACTTATCTCCCCCCAAAAAGAACTAGGAATCAAAAGGCTGGCATACCGAAAGGGGAATTATGAACAGATGAGAAGTTTCCTAAGTGAAATACCTTGGGACACAGACCTCAGAGACAAGTCTGTACAGGGTATGATGGACTATGTTACCCAAAAGTGTCAGGAGGCAGTAAACAGGTTCATCCCGGCCCAAAGGGAAAAATCCGAGAAGCAACAAAAGAATCCATGGTATAATAGGGCATGTATGGAAGCGAAGAAACTGAACAAGAAGGCGTGGAGGAACTTCCGGAATAACAGAACACCAGAAAGCAGGGAGAGATACCAGAGAACCAGGAATGAGTACGTCAGGGTGAGAAGAGAAGCAGAGAAAATTTTTGAAAATGATATAGCAAACAAAGCCAAGACCGAACCAAAGCTACTCCACAGTCACATCAGAAGGAAAACAACAGTGAAAGAACAGGTATTGAAACTTAGAACAGGCGAGGACAGGTATACAGAGAATGACAGAGAGGTGTGTGAGGAACTCAACAAGAGGTTCCAGGAGGTCTTCACAATAGAACAGGGTGAGGTCACTGTGCTAGGAGAAAGGGAGGTAAACCAGGCGGCCTTGGAGGAGTTCGAAATTACGAGAGAGGAGGTCAAGAGACACCTGCTGGATCTGGATGTTAGAAAGGCGGTTGGTCCAGATGGGATCTCACCATGGGTACTGAAAGAGTGTGCAGAGGCACTTTGCTTGCCACTCTCCATAGTGTATAGTAAATCACTAGAGACGGGAGACCTACCAGAAATATGGAAGACGGCGAATGTGGTCCCAATATACAAAAAGGGCGACAGACAAGAGGCACTGAACTACAGGCCAGTGTCCTTGACTTGTATACCATGCAAGGTGATGGAGAAGATTGTGAGAAAAAACCTGGTAACACATCTGGAGAGAAGGGACTTCGTGGCAAATCGCCAACATGGGTTCAGGGAGGGTAAATCTTGCCTTACAGGCTTGATAGAATTCTACGATCAGGTGACACAGATTAAGCAAGAAAGAGAGGGCTGGGCGGACTGCATTTTCTTGGATTGTCGGAAAGCCTGACACAGTACCGCATAAGAGGCTGGTACATAAGCTGGAGAGACAGGCAGGTGTAGCTGGTAAGGTGCTCCAGTGGATAAGGGAGTATCAAAGCAATAGGAAGCAGAGAGTTACGGTGAGGGGTGAGACCTCCGATTGGCGTGAAGTCACCAGTGGAGTCCCACAGGGCTCTGTACTCGGTCCTATCTTGTTTCTGATATATGTAAATGATCTCCCGGAGGGTATCGATTCATTTCTCTCAATGTTTGCGGACGATGCTAAAATTATGAGAAGGATTAAAACAGAAGAGGACTGTTTGAGGCTTCAAGAAGACCTAGACAAGCTGAAGGAATGGTCGAACAAATGGTTGTTAGAGTTTAACCCAACCAAATGTAATGTAATGAAGATAGGTGTAGGGAGCAGGAGGCCAGATACAAGGTATCATCTGGGAGAGGAAATTCTTCAGGAGTCAGAGAAGGAAAAAGACTTGGGGGTTGATATCACGCCAGACCTGTCTCCTGCAGCACATATCAAGCGGATAACATCAGCGGCATATGCCAGGCTGGCCAACATACGAACGGCATTCAGAAACTTGTGTAAAGAATCATTCAGAACTTTGTATACCACATATGTCAGGCCAATCCTGGAGTATGCAGCCCCAGCATGGAGTCCATATCTAGTCAAGGATAAGACTAAACTGGAAAAGGTTCAAAGGTTTGCCACCAGACTAGTACCCGAGCTGAGAGGTATGAGCTACAAGGAGAGACTACGGGAATTAAACCTCACTTCGCTGGAAGACAGAAGAGTTAGAACGTTCTAAAAAAAGAACTTTTTTAGTGTCAGAGTGGTTGACAAATGGAATGCATTAGGGGGTGATGTGGTGGAGGCTGACTCCATACACAGTTTCAAGTGTAGATATGACAGAGCCCAGTAGGCTCAGGAATCTGTACACCTGTTGATTGACGGTTGAGAGGCGGGACCAAAGAGCCAGAGCTCAACCCCCGCAAACACAACTAGGTGAGTACAACTAGGTGAGTACACACACACACACACACACACACTATATATATATATATATATATATATATATATATCATAATTACAATCAACTACATTAGTCAGTATACAGGTTTCAGTTTACGAATACGTAAATCTAATTTTTTATATATCCCTGCCACACAAGGGCAAATATGGGTTCATAAGAGATGAAGCTGAAAAATAAAATAAATACAATTGTTTTACACTGATGTGGGTATAATGTATAGAGACCTGCACATCATTCCAAGGGGGAATATAGCGAACAGTTTTATCCGGACTAAGAGACACATGCAGCTTCATAAGATTATTGGCACAACAACTGTGCCACACAATGTACGAAGTTTTTGTTATACGGCGGATTGAGTGAAGAATGGATCTCAATTTAATTTGAATAGAGCTATAGAAACAGAACGATTTGAATACGGGGGGGGGCATTTTTTTCAAAATTTTGGCACAAAATATTAAGTAGAACTATTCTCTCTTAAATCGAAGGTAATCTTAGTTCCATTTTCAATGTTAACAATTCTAACAGTCTTCGTGGTGTAGTGGTAAGACACTCGCCTGGCGTTCCGCGAGCGCTATGTCATGGGTTCGTATCCTGGCCGGGGAGGATTTACTGGGCGCAATTCCTTAACTGTAGCCTCTGTTTAACGCAACAGTAAAATGTGTACTTGGATGAAAAAACGATTCTTCGCGGCAGGGGATCGTATTCCAGGGACCATAGGATTAAGGACTTGCCCGAAACGCTACGCGTACTAGTGGCTGTACAAGAATGTAACAACTCTTGTATATATCTCAAAAAAAAAAAAAACAGTTCTAGGACAACCCAGGATGATCCACATCGCATCATTTTGTACTACATTTAGGCCTTGTAGTTTTTTAGCATATTATTTTAGATTTAGCTACTCAGAACGAAATGTCCATGTAGCACGGGCTATGGTGAGCCCATAATAGAGTTTGTTTATTTGCGATAACCTTGTTACTCCGATATTTGGGTCAAAGTTTTAAGTGAAGGTCGGGGTTTCCTCCTTTTTCTTCCGTTTCTTTTCCGCTTCTGTTTTAGCGCACTTTTTTTAGTCTTGTTTTAATAACATTATTTTGATGGCGGATATAGATGCTCGGTGTTCACTATGATGTCCTATTCTTCCACTACTTTAGATACTTTTCTAATCATTGTAGTGGCTGCGGATTTTTCATCTAGTTCAGCTGCTCTCATTGGATGAATGTTGAGTTTGATGCACAGGGCTTCATTAACTTCACATTCCAGTAAGTAATGCCATTGTGGCGCCTCTGCTTCTGTTCCACATATATTACACTTTTTAACTATTGAGTTCATTACCTCATTACCTTTAACTATTGAGTTCATAGGGAGCCGGTCGGCCGAGCGGACAGCACGCTGGACTTGTGATCTTGTGGTCCCGGGTTCGATCCCAGGCGCCGGCGAGAAACAATGGGCAGAGTTTCATTTACCCTATGTCCCTGTTACCTAGCAGTAAAATAGGTACCTGGGTGTTAGCCAGCTGTCACGGGCTGCTTCCTGGGGGTGAAGGCCTGGTCGAGGACCGGGCCGCGGGGACACTAAAGCCCCGAAATCATCTCAAGATAACCTCAAGATAACCTCCCAGCAGCCCTTGTAGCCAAGTCTGAGTCTGTGTATGGCTACTGCAATGTCTCTGGATATATTTTTGTCAGGCTTGAAAGAGTAGTACCCAGTGGCTTGTTCGTACCATATCGCAGTGGATCTTCCTCCTGATACTTTGGCTCCGTGGCGACTTTTGATAGTTGGGAGTATTTTCTTCTTGATTCGCTCCTGAGTCTGTGAAATACTTGGTGGCATTTGAACCTGTTCAACAGTTAGAGCAGAGGCTAATTTTTGCTAGTGAGTCTACCTTTTCATTACCATCTATGCCAATGTGACTTGGTATCCAATTTAGGGTGATTGACAGCCCTAGATTGTATGAATCTTTTCCTATATGCAGGATTTCTGTTATGAGTTGTACGTTATATGGGTTTTTTTATAAGATTGTTGTTGTTGTTTTAGATTCAGCTTCTCGCAACAAAAAGTTGCAAGTAGCACGGGCTAGGGTGATCCCTTTGTGCCCTTACCTGGCACAGCAGATAGGCTGTAACTTGTTATTTTTTTAGGATGTTTTTGTTGTTGTTTTTTATTTAACTATTCAGAACGATATGTCCATGTAGCCCGTGCTACATGAACATTTTTTTAGGAGTAAATGCAGACATTTATTGGTATGGGTTCACTTCACTCTACGATTCACCTAAGCCTAATCGTGGGGACCGGGCATGGGTAGGGTGAGGTGATAGTTGTCTGACTCCGGCTTCTAGCTGTCCTCTAGGTCTTACATCTTCCCTCTGGGTCAATGGAGGACCGTCGAACAGAAGCATGTTCGAAGTCGAACTCATCGGGATGTTGATTCCCGGTGTCAGCTCTTGAATGAACACAGCCTCAAGCGTACGAAACTTTTTTTTTTTTTTTTTTTTTTTTTTTTGAGATATATACAAGAGTTGTTACATTCTTGTACAGCCACTAGTACGCGTAGCGTTTCGGGCAAGTCCCTGGAATACGATCCCCTGCCGCGAAGAATCGTTTTTTCATCCAAGTACACATTTTACTGTTGCGTTAAACAGAGGCTACAGTTAAGGAATTGCGCCCAGTAAATCCTCCCCGGCCAGGATACGAACCCATGACATAGCGCTCGCGGAACGCCAGGCGAGTGTCTTACCACTACACCACGGAGACTGCAGTTCTTCCTACGATCGTCAGTGCGTGTGTTTACTGTCGAATCTTTCATTATGTACTGGCGATTAAGGATGGAGTTGTGGTGTTGAGAATGATGTTGCTTAATACCTCCGACTTGCCAATGAAGTGTAAGACGTCTTCGCAATGTATTCGCGGTATGTCCAGTGTAGCATATATTTCGGAGCTCGCAGTCTCCAGCGTTGCATTTGTGTTTATAAACTACATTACTACAGCTCATTTTGTCAGCGGAGGAAGAGATGTTATTTCTCATAATGAGGGAACATGTACGAGATTGTTATAACCTCGTACATGTTCTTAAGCTTACGTACTTGTACGTAACTTCTGCCCATTTATCTCTGCCTAGTCCGGGAATCGAAAACACAGGACGAATCCTTGTGTTTTCACTGCAAGGTTTACAGTTCCTGTCAATTATATCTTGTACCAGCGTCTTATCCTTCTTGTATGCCCGAGTGAATGTATTTTTATAATGCACTACAATGCTCTTAATTTACACCTTATACATTATACACTATACTTTATTATACAGTATTAATGCCGAGCAATACGTACATACTCTTCTTGGCAGCTCTTGCATCACGAATTTGAACGAAATTGTTCAAATTTCACCAAATTTTAAATTTGGTGAAAGAGACAAAAATCTGCGCCAAGTTGTTGTAAACAACGATTACTGCAATACAGAATTGTTGTAAACAACGATTACAGTAATACAGAATTGTTGTAAACAACGATTACAGTAATACAGAATTCGAGGAAATCGTTCGTAAGAAGCTGGGCTGCCATCTGTCGTAAGAAGCTGGGCTGCCATCTGTCGTAAGAAGCTGGGCTGCCATCTGTCGTAAGAAGCTGGGCTGCCATCTGTCGTAAGAAGCTGGGCTGCCATCTGTCGTAAGAAGCTGGGCTGCCATCTGTCGTAAGAAGCTGGGCTGCCATCTGTCGTAAGAAGCTGGGCTGCCATCTGTCTGAGGATAATCAGGGCCCCAGAGGTGGAAAATCGGCCCCCATGAGAAGACATTGTAGTGTATTATAAAAATAAATTCACTCAAGCATACAAGAAGGTGATACGAGACATGACTGTGGGCGACCTTGAACCCGCGCATATTTCTGGAGGCATTCTAGCCCTCAGTGTTGGTTTCAATGTCTCTCACGTCTGGTGCACATCATCTAGTGTAACAGATTTGTTATCAGATCATCACCCTAGATTGACCACTCTATGTATTGGAAATACCATCCTGACTAGTGGGACTTTTAAACGCAAACGGAGGAGCTTACTAGTGTGAAATGTTAAAAAATAGAATAGTTACCCAATTTACGTTGATAGGGTGGGGGCTATATCTTCTTGAGGTTATCTTGAGATGATCTCGGGGCTTTAGTGTCCCCGCGGCCCGGTCTTCGACCAGGCCTCCACCCCCAGGAAGCAGCCCGTGACAGCTGACTAACACCCAGGTACCTATTTTACTGCTAGGTAACAGGGGCATAGGGTGAAAGAAACTCTGCCCATTGTTTCTCGCCGGCGCCCGGGATCGACCCCGGGACCACAGGATCACAAGTCCAGCGTGCTGTCCGCTCGGCCGACCGGCTCCCTCAAAGGGCTTGACAAACCTTTGAAGCAACATTCACCTAGTTGTGCTTGCGGGGGATGAGCTCTGCTCTTTATGCCCGCCTCTCAACTGTTATTAACTACTAACGATTTTTTTTTCACACGCACACACCCAGGAAGAAGCCGGTAACAACTGTCTAAATCTCAGGTACTTATTTACTGCTATGTAACAGGAGCATCAGGGTGAAAGAAACTCTGCCCATTTATCTCTGCCTAGTCCGGGAATCGAACCCGGGCCACAGGATTACGAGTCCCGCGCACTGTCCACTCAGCTTATTTTTTCATCAATGAATAGTATTGTATATTACTATTAAAGCTTTGTTTATGTTTTTCCAGATATCTAGCCGGTGGACTGCTCTAAATATCGTCGTGGGGGTCTGAATGAGACCATAGAACGCTGTTTCCTTTTGAATTCTGGTGACACCGTATTCTGGCCTGTGTTCATCCCATACCCCAGACCATTTCCCTACAAAATTAGGTAAGACTAGCCGCAAGCATCTGACATCCAATTTTGGAAACCTAGACAAAGTGCCAGGAGACATTTTCTCTTGTAGTATAGATATATTCACGAAAATGTGTTAGTCTGTCCAAGGTTCGAAGCCAGAGGCGTGAGGCATATATAAACTTTTAAGGATGACACATTTGTGGTATGTGATCCCCTGCGATTTTGATGGTGAATGAAACGTGAGATTTGTTTTCCGTGGAGATTTTCACAATTTTAAATATTTTTTCGACATATTACATTTTCTGAGACAGAGAGACAAAAAGATAGAGGAAAAAAGCTGTTTAAATGATAGCATAGTAGAACTCTGTTTAGTGTTTGCAGGTTATAGTTGTGTGTGTGTAAACTAAAGTCTTTGAAAATGTAATAAGTTATTATGAAACGCGTTCAAGTGTCGCATCAGACTAGAAATAAAAATGAATTTTGGAGAATTTATTTTTCAATTACCATCGACAGTGAAAAGAAACATAAGAAATATTGAGAAAATTTGTGTTACAATTATTAATCTTATTTTTTCGGTCATATTTAATAATATATGTTGACAAGAAAGACTGCTACCAAAATATACTAATATAAATATATATATATATATATATATATATATATATATATATATATATATATATATATATATATATATATATATATAAAAGAGAGAGAGACAGAGACAGAGAGAGAGAGGAGTGGATGAGAGAAGTGAAAAAGGTAGGGAGAGAGGGGGAAGAAAGGAGAAGGGAAAGATAAGGGAAGAGAAGAGTGGATAGAAAGAGATTAGGAGAGAGTGAGAAGAGACCCGGGTTCTGCCGGGTACACTGTAGTACTGTATACATGAACCTCAGTAATACAGCTGAAACTGATCTTCAGTATTGCACAAATCTCTTGCTACTCATATCAACAAAAAAGCAGGAGTCAGATTAGCAAGATGGAGCTGTTGTCAGATCTGGAAGTAAGAAATACAGTCGGATCTAGATGCAGGAGATGGAGTCAGATCTGGACGCAGGAGACGTATTCGGGTCTGGACGCAGGAGACGTATTCGGGTCTGGACGTAGGGGACGTATTCGGGTCTGGACGCAGGGGACGTATTCGGGTCTGGACGCAGGGGACGTATTCGGGTCTGGACGCAGGAGACGTATTCGGGTCTGGACGCAGGAGACGTATTCGGGTCTGGACGCAGGAGACGTATTCGGGTCTGGACGCAAGAGGCGTATTCAGGTTTGAAATTACGAGCTGAAGCTGGATCTGGAAGCGGAAGACGACTTTGCTTATGGCTTGGGAAGCACGTATTGAAAGAGATAGTGAGGTGGCAAGGCGTTGCTTGGGATGTCTAGGGGAAAGTGTGTCGTGTAGAGGATTAGCAATGTCTCGGGAGAGGCAGCGGAAACGAATCTGGCATGGGGCAAGGGATCAAACTTCTGCGACAGAAGCAGCAGAGACAAAGCTGTTAGAAGCTGGAGCCTCCTTCAGCCAAGTGGAGGAGAACTCCCGACCAAGTGGAAATGGGATCTCAACCCAGTGGATGCCGTGCGTTAATCGGCTATCCACAGTTTAGACTCAGTTGCCGTGTCTGCCTACATAAAGAGACTGTGGACGCTCTGAGGAGGAGGAGCAGCAGCAGCAGAGGCAGAAGCAGGAAGAGGAGGAGGAGGAACAGCAGAAGCAGGACGAAGAAGGCTCACTCGCACCATTGTCGTGGTGGACATAATCCCCGTCATTACATATTGAAAAGGAATGTACATGAAAGCAGCATTGCTTATGCACGCCATCATTACCAGTCACAGGCTGAGTATGAGCGCCTTTACATGCTGTATCTGTAATCCAGAATAATGCAAGAGGTATGAATTCAAAATTTATACTGTTATATTCGGCGCTCGTGCTTATATTACGGTCTTAAATATGTAATATGAATATTATTATTTGTTCCTGGCATTTGAATACTTGATCTGACATTATAGTTTGATGTGAGTGTGTGTGTGTGTGTGTGTACTCACAAATTGTGCGATGTGATTGTGTGTCTGTGTACTCACAAACGGTGCGTTGTGATTGTGTGTGTGTACTCACAAACGGTGCGTTGTGATTGTGTGTCTGTGTACTCACAAACTGTGCGTTGTGATTGTGTGTCTGTGTACTCACAAACTGTGCGTTGTGATTGTGTGTCTGTGTACTCACAAACTGTGCGTTGTGATTGTGTGTGTGTATACTCACAAACTGTGTGTTGTGATTGTGTGTGTTGTTACAGTGCCCTCTCCTATTTCTCCCCTGTTCCAGCGTGAAGAGTCATACCTCCACACCTTGCAGGTTCCCTGAGACGCAGGGAATCGTTGATATAGGAGGCAGTTGGAAAGAGTACGTATTTGGAGAGAAATTGTCATTTTTAGTTTAACAGGTAAGGAGGCTTACGCCCTTGTAGATACAAAAAGGCGACTCCCCTGCCAAAAAGTGTGCAAATAACTGTGAGAGCGTCAGCAGGCTCGTGATTGGCTGGTTGTGGTCATGTAACGAGAGTGACCAATGAGAGCCCATCCCTGGAGACTGTAACGTCACCGAGAGGCCTGGCTCTTGCCGAGGCACTGAGGCTCAGATATTCACAGCTCTTTGACGAGAATGGAAGTGCGTCAGTGAGCTCTAAGAGATCGGAGGTTTTAGAAGCCCCGCGAAGTGGATTGTGCAGCCTAAAGCATTCTATCATCGTCATAGAAGACTAGTTTACTCCCGGGGAGCACGAAGAAGCAGAGTTTAGTTGGAGAAAGTGCGCGAAGAGCTCGCTGCTGTTAGTCTACGACGGTGACGAGCAGCAACGCTGGCAGGGCAGTGTGAAGCATTGCGGATTGCGCTCCAACACGACATGCGAGCTGCCATGACCGGGTCACATCCACTGGAGATTCGAAAGGGAAACATCGCGTCTGGATCCATGAGTATTCGTCTCGGTGTAAGGACCGAGTGAGAAAAGCGACGGGCTCAGTGACCACTGGCTGGACCCAACCCGTTCTCGTAAATTTAATAAGTCAATATTGACTTATTAAATATGTGCATAGGTCACATACTTAACATAATAGATACCCTTAAAAAGATTCATAGAAAACACCGACCTTACCTAACCTACTTAGTATGTTAAGATAAGCATCTTATTGCTTCGTAATTACAATTATTACCTAACCTATAATAGGTATAGGTTAAGTAATAATTGTAATTACGAAGCAATGAGATGCTTATCTTAAGATACTAACAAGGTTAGGTAAGGTCGGTGTTTTCTATGAATCTTTTTAAGGGTATCTATTATGTTTAGTATATCACCTATGCACGTAGTTAATAAGTCAATATTGACTTTACGAATTTGCGAGAACGGGTTGCACAGCTTGGAAGAACTGAAATCTGGGAAGAGGAACGGCAATGACGCATTTCTCCACGACGCCCCAGGACCTGTGACACACGACCTGAACGCCGATTAACAGCCCAGGAAGCGTGGACCTCTACAACCATCGGAGTTCAGGCGTCGGAGGACAGGAATGTTTTAAGCTAATTATCATTTCCCTCCCATTGTCCCTTGGTAACTAGGCTAGATAGGCCCAGCGTTGCTCCTGGCAGTATGGGTTCGAGTCACTTCTGGGGGGTGAGTTTTCAGTCATATATATATATATATATATATATATATATATATATATATATATATATATATATATATATATATATATATATATATATATATATATATATATATATATATATATATATATATATATATATATATATATATATATATATATAATATGACTGAAAACTCACCCCCCAGAAGTGACTCGAACCCATACTGCCAGGAGCAACGCTGGGCCTATCTAGCCTAGCCTGAACCACAGCAACCTTCCCGGTCCCCCAGTCCTCCCCACCATGCCCCACTCCACCATCCCCTCTTCCTTCCCACCATGCCCCTGTCCATTTGTCCTCCCCACTATTCTCCGTTTCCACATCCCCTCGTTCCCACAATGCTCCACCCCCTCGTCCTTCCCGCCATCTCTCACTTCCGTCCCTTCATCATCCCCAGCATTCTCCACTCCCACGTCCAATGCCTTCCCAAATGGTCTGATGCTCCCATCAGAAAATTGGGAACATCAAATGATCTGATGTTCCCATCACTGAAATATTAGAATAACAGTTAAAATATGAAATGAAAATATGAAAAACTAAAAAAAAATAAACTATACTCATGATATGAACGTTATGGTAAACAACACAGCTCAATTCCAACGCAATTCACACAAAATAATTAAATCAAAATGAAAATAAATCAAAGTCTATGAAAATTCAATTTATCAATGCATTCCGAAACATTGAAATGGAATTGTAACATATTTAAAACAGCATGTGTGTGTTGCTCTTACATGCAACAGATGGCGCTGTTTTTCATGAAAGGCATAGTTTTACCTGTCACAGGTGTGGCATCTGTATATATACTTACGAAATGAACGGTACGGTAACCAACGCAGCAATGTGACAATTCCAACACAATGTCACATAAAAGAATTCAATAAATAATATGAAATCTATGAAAATAAAAATTATCAATGCAATCGGAAACATTGAAATGGAATTCCTGATATATTTAGTATAGCGTGCATGTTGCTACAGATGGCACTGTTTGTCAAAAACGCATGTGTTTATCTGTCACAGGGGTAGCGTCTATATAGTAGGTACATAAAAAGACGCCTCTATTCGAATATAACGTTGTGTCAAATTTTCGAAGCAATCGGTAAAGAACTTTCGGAGATTACAGCGTGTGTTGCTCTTACGTCCAACAGATGGCGCTGTTTTTCAAAAAAAGCGTGTTTTTTCCTGTCACAGGTGAGGCATGTATATAGTAGATATACAAAAAGACGCGCCTATTCGAACGTAACGTTGTGTCAAAATTTCAAAGCAATCAGTAAAGAGGTTTCGAAGATTTCCCCTCACATGAAAAACACGTGAAAAAAACAGTTTTTCAGAAAAAGCATGATTTTTTTTTACCGTCAAAGACGTGACATCTATATAGTATGTATATATAAACCTGCTCGGATGCGAATGGAACGTTGCGTGAAAATTTCAAAGCAATCGGTGAAGAACTTTCGGAAATTAGCGGTTATGCACAAACGAACATTTCCATTTTAATTTATATAGATAAATATACCTATGCGTATGTTCTTACATGTATGATGTAGCCTGTAGTTCAGTAAACTTTATTTAATTTTTACTGCTGACTTTAAGTGTGCTCTCCATCTCATTGACCATTATATGAAATTGACACTATATTTGCACCAATCTATTATTATTGGAAATATAGTAGTCACTGGTAACGTTGAGTAACACAATTATGGCTGGAACCGTACCATTGACTGGTAACACTGAATAACACTGTGATCGGTGGAAATGTAACATTTTCTGGTAACACTAAATATATCCACTGAGGAGCTGCATTGCTGGGATGCAGAGTTCAAACCCAGCTGGCGACCTAATTAGATGAGTGACTGTTACGAACCCGGATCCGAGGTCCGAGCACGGAGCCGTGACAACCGCGCCATCTGTGGGTCAGCTCCCGAAACCCCCTCCAAAAGGACGACGACACCTGGTGAGGACGCCGTGTACCAGCTACGAGGGCTAGTCTCCAGTCTCGTTCAGCACTCTACACAGCCGCTGCTGACCTCTGGTGAGGTGGTGCTCAGACACCAGCGCCATCTATGGAGTGGATAGGTGGGCGTTTGTGTCTGAGCCTGTAAATGAGGTGCCTTAGTGTGTCCCAGTTATTGATGACGTGTCTGTTTACAGAATCGACCTGGGACTGCTGTGATGGAAGTCGAGTGAGTCTACCCGAGGCAGCCGTCTCCAAACCTTGAGCTTTGCTGCAGCAGTTGCGAAGTCGTCCCCCCGGAAGAACACTGTGGTGTGTTAGCCTGCCAGTGGAGTGGCAGTAAAAGGTTTACCCGGGACCGACTGTTGGAGACGATCGTCCACTGGGGTATTGAGGACGGGAGAGTGACTTGTGGTGTCACACGAGGCTCCTGTCCAGGGCGTTCCCCTTATATCGTCCGTGGAGTGGCCTGACCAGCCTTGCTGTTCCGGAACCTGCCAGCAGACCAGCTGGACGTGTGGTTGACGCCCTCCACGGCGGTGCCCCCAGTGGACCTGTGTTTTGGCTGACCTGTGGCCAGGGTAGGCTCAACTTCGCAGAGATTTCATTGTGAGGCCACGAAGAAGCACCGAGGACTCGGCACCGAGCGTCTGGATCCAGAGTCTTCAGTTAGAAGACAATTGTGGATAACCCCCTTGTATAGTGTTAATACCCCTCCCCCAGTGTAACCTTTTTATATATTATTTATTGGTGGCGGACATTATATTATATTAAGTTCTTAACTTTCTTTCCCTTCCCCCTTTGCGTCACGGATCACATCCCTTGATAGCCACTACTGGCTTGGGAACGGATATATATATCTTCCTCTAACAACATCAGAGTAAGAACCCCGTTGCGTCCCGAGAGGGCCGTAACAGTGACACAGGTGTGTGACGGGTGACCTGTGACCCTTTGTTACGACAGGCAAAATCTCGGAGGAAGTGGTGTATGCTGCTGAAGCACGACTCGAGGTCAGTACCGAGTTTTCCTTCACTCTTCCGCGGGTACAAGACCGGATCTCGAGTAGCGGTTCCACCTGAGGTACGACCGGAGGGCTCCCAGGGCGATCAGTGGCACCCCGAGAGTGTGGAAGCATAGACCCGTGGCAGTGGTCGTGGTGAACCTCATCCCAGGCACCGACACCCCCCCCCCCCACCTTGTAACAGCGTGTGCTCACATATTGTGCGATATGATTGTGAGTGTTGTTATGATCTCAGGCTGCCTGAGAAACGAGTTTACCCCCTGAGAGTTATTCTGTCAGACCTGACCTAACTAAGAGGTCAAAGAGATATAGACATGGATATATATAGAGTAAACACGTGATTAAATTTGATAAATAGTTTATGAGTATGGGCAGTGGACAAAAATATAAATAAATGACTGGTCAGGAGATGTGGAGAATTCACTGGAGGTGTAAGCTCACTTGAGCTGAAGAAATCATGTGGGGGGCGTGCTCCGTTTGAGCTCCTGGTGAAGAAGAATCCGTTTGATATACCTTCAAGAGGAAGGAAGTGGGTTGACGTTTCGACTGAGGAATAAGTCTGCAGACGTGCCAGCTCGAGTCGTGAACTGCAGAAGGTGTTGTGGAACAGTTAAAGCAGTTCTGTGGGTAGCCTGAGGCTCCCTGAGTGTCGTCGCCCCGTCAGTAAGCGCCGCAAGCCAACCAAATTCTGTGGTAAGACAATTTTAACCAGTTTACATTGATTGCGGTTGGTCATGTGCCCAGCGGCCGTAGTGAATGTTTATTGATATGTTAGGCATGTTTGATATAGCAGAGAGCCTAAATAAGAAAATTAAGATGAGGGAACCAGCTGAGGAGAGAAGCAGCACGTCCTCTCCCGCCGAACTCAGGGAGGCAACTGAGGACCTGCCGAAAGCTTCCTTGAGAGCGGGAAGCCTGCCGGCAGGGCGGAGGATAGACCCGCCTAAACGTGGGGGAGTCCTCTGACAGTATGTGGGAAGCAGAGCGGATGAAGACATTTACTGTGTCGTTTCTTTTAGTTATTTGTTCATAGGGAAACTTTTTTATTGACGGGTCGATGGGTTGCAGGTTTGTCTGGGGAAGGAGTTGCTGTGAACTTCGAGCCAGCAGAGGAGTAGTGGATGAGACTCCAAGGTTGTGGAAGGTATTGAGCTCTGCTCTTGGTAGAGTGGAGTTGGTAGAGTGCTTGATTGCCATTAGCGTGCAAGACGCAGTGAAAGGTGGGCGATTGGTTATCATTTCTATGCCAAGAAATATTTATATGGAAGTTTATTGAATTACAACTGTAGGTTGGATTGCCTGAGAAGATATATATATATATATATATATATATATATATATATATATATATATATATATATATATATATATATATATATATATGTATGTATTCTGGGGCTGATAATGCCATATTTGTTTTACAAGGTTTAACCCTCTAGGTGAGGTTGAAAGTGCCATAATTGTTTTACAAGGTTTAACACACTTGGTGAGGTTGGTAGCATAAGTGGCAAGCCAGGAGTTGGGCTACCACTTGGTATAGGTAACTGATAGAGTTCTGAGGGCATCGGTTTGCAACCAGGTTATAATATCATAAGGTATTGGAGTTTATATACTTGTATATTATATGTGAGTGCTTTAATACATATGTTATGTGTCATTTTTAAATGTTCATTATGAACAGATGTTTGCCCTTGTCACAGTGAGGCATCCCAGAAAGCAGAACAGAGAGAGAGAGAGAGAAAGCACCACAGCGGTGGAAAGGGTAGTACAGAATAATAATTCAAACGAGAAGGGGATTGAGGAGATCATACCAACCAAGGAGAGAGTAGGGAGTCACGGCGGCTCAAGTGGGTGGATGCACATGACAACGAGGTTTGTGCCTCATCCCCTAAATATGTGATGCTGAACACCCTCTCCAAAAGCAAAAAGCGTGCAGGGTGATCTCCCAATTAAAGTGTAAGCACTCTACAGAGGTTTTGGGTTGGTGGGTTGTCCGGAAGAGACAATCTATCGACCCACAACAACATAATAATATTATTACGACCCACAACGTAATAGTGTGTACTCAAATTGTGTGCTGTGATTGTGAGTGTGTACTCAAATTGTGTGCTGTGATTGTGAGTGTGTACTCACAAATTGTGTGCTGTGATTGTGAGTGTGTACTCAAATTGTGTGCTGTGATTGTGAGTGTGTACTCACAAATTGTGTGCTGTGATTGTGAGTGTGTACTCACACATTGTGTGCTGTGATTGTGAGTGTGTACTCACACATTGTGTGCTGTGATTGTGAGTGTGTACTCACACATTGTGTGCTGTGATTGTGAGTGTGTACTCACAAATTGTGTGCTGTGATTGTGAGTGTGTACTCACACATTGTGTGCTGTGATTGTGAGTGTGTACTCACACATTGTGTGCTGTGATTGTGAGTGTGTACTCACACATTGTGTGCTGTGATTGTGAGTGTGTACTCACACATTGTGCGTTGTGATTGTGAATGAGAAGTGAAAACTATATTACCTTGATGTACTATTAGGAAACGACCCCAGCTCCTGGCCCCTAATCTCAACAAATAATAAGGAATTGGTCGGTAGTCCGATGACATCCAAGCCCTGTGTACTTGGTCGTGTTCACCGTTTGAGTGGGTGTACTGTGTACTGTGGTTGTACTTTGTACTGTGGGTGTACTGTGGGGGTAATGTGTACTGTGGATGTACTGTGTACTGTGGGTGTACTGTGTACTCTGGGTGTAATGTGTGCTGTGGGTGTTCTGTGTACTGTGTGTGTACTATGTTTGCTGTGAATACCTATTCTATTAGATTGACTTCCTTTTACAGAGTGATTTTCCCCCCTAGAACGACATCCTCTCCTAGAACGACATCCTCTCCTTGAACGACATCCTCTCCTAGAACGACATCCACTCCTAGAACCTCTCCTAGACAGAGTGATTTTCCCCCCTAGAACGACATCCTCTCCTAGAACGACATCCTCTCCTTGAACGACATCCTCTCCTAGAACGACATCCACTCCTAGAACGACATCCACTCCTAGAACGACATCCACTCCTAGAACGACATCCACTCCTAGAACGACATCCACTCCTAGAACGACATCCACTCCTAGAACGACATCCACTCCTAGAACGACATCCTCTCCTAGAACGACATCCACTCCTAGAACGACATCCACTCCTAGAACGACATCCTCTCCTAGAACGACATCCACTCCTAGAACGACATCCACTCCTAGAACGACTTCCTTTGCTAGAACGACATCCTCTCCTAGAACGACTTCCTTTGCTAGAACGACATCCACTCCTAGAACGACATCCTCTCCTAGAACGACATCCTCTCCTAGAACGACATCCACTCCTAGAACGACATCCACTCCTAGAACGACTTCCTTTGCTAGAACGACATCCACTCCTAGAACGACATCCACTCCTAGAACGACTTCCTTTGCTAGAACGACATCCACTCCTAGAACGACTTCCTTTGCTAGAACGACATCCACTCCTAGAACGACATCCTCTCCTAGAACGACATCCACTCCTAGAACGACATCCTCTCCTAGCACGACTTCCTTTGCTAGAATGACTTCCTCTCTTAGGATGAGTCCCGTTACAGCTCTCCACTCTTTATTGTCCTCGCTGTACACTTATACCACTAGGTCTGTGTGTTTATTTCACCTAACTGTTCTTGCAGGTCTGAGACATAGCTCTAGGGCCCTGCCCTTCAAAGTGTGGATCGTATAATATAATAATCTAATAAGAATATCACATCAGAATAGAGGAGACTGCAGATGGGCTCTCTGCCTATGCAAAACTTTTGAAACTACCCGGCGAGCTCACCTCTATTATGCTACCTGTGGTAATCTATTCCATAAATCAACAGGCCCCCTTTTTTTAAGCCAGTATTCACCCAGGCCTGGTTCTAAATTTATCCGATTTGTATACATTTTCTCGTTTACTATTACGTGTTGATTCATTTAACAGTATTGTGATATAAATCTTTTGATCCACTTGACTTGCCATTGTCTGGGAGGGGAAGCTTGCGAGGCTTAGATATGTTCAAGATCAAGTACGTTTATTGAGACAATAAAATAGACCTCAAAGGGATAGAGGAGCTAAGACTATTGCTACCCTCCTCTACTTCGAGACTCTCAAGTCTCAACTTCAATATAGGGGGCCTCGTAGCCTGGTGGATAGCGTGCAGGACTCGTAATTCTGTGGCGCGGGTTCGATTCCCGCACGAGGCAGAAACAAATGGGCAAAGTTTCTTTCACCCTGAATGCCCCTGTTACCTAGCAGTAAATAGGTACCTGGGTGTTAGTCAGCTGTCACGGGCTGCTTCCTGGGGGTGGAGGCCTGGTCGAGGACCGGGCCGCGGGGACACTAAAGCCCCGAAATCATCTCAAGATAACCTCAAGATAACCTCTCAAGGGGCGCACAAATCCAGTGAGTACAAATCCACAAACCACAGTACAAGAATCACATTTAACATTGCAGGTTAATAAAGTAAACACAGCAAATAAGTGTTGCACTATTGCTTGTCTAGGTAGTCCTTGACTAACGACGGATCTTCCCCTAGAATGCTGCCCACAACAGTTCCCTGGGCCCATTTGTATTGCTACGTAAACAGAGAATTTGGGTAAAAAAAAAAATACAAAACGCTTCAATTTTGCGTGAGTGAGAATCGAGCTGGAGACATTTCAGGAGTGAACTGACTGCGCTGACCACTTCGCTACAGCACCCCTAGGACTTCGTTTTTCATGGGAATATCAATTCAGTTTTCTTAATCTCGTTCCATAACGTAGGTTCCTAATTCCCAGAATTAGCTTTGTAAATATTATTTGTACATTTTCTAAAGTCTAAAATATAAATTTGTAAATTTCTAAAATAGAAATATATTTTTTAATGTATTCATTCTATAGTTGGTGCCTAAACATGAACTTTATAATCTAAATGGGGCCAAATATATAACAACCAAATAGTTATATAACTATTGGTCAAATAATTATATAACTAACCTGGCCAAAATAAGTCTATAACAACATTTTGACGTTTATTTATGTGAAACCCAGAATCGTATTCGTTTTTTTGAACATTTAAACATTTCTTGGTTTACGATACCAATTAATTATAACTCTCAGATATCTTTTTCATTCAGATATGGCATTTTCAACATTGTTCAGCATATATCTGGTAACTCTTTCATCATTTCCAAAACTTTCCGTCCTACATTTAACAGCAACGAACAGAATCTGTCAGTCTTTCGTTCACTTTAAAAGGCTGTCGAAGTCCAGACGAAATTGTTTAATTTCCGTGTTAATATTTCCTTTCAATTTTTTTGTCATCTTCGGGAAATTTGCTAATGTTGTTGTTTGGTCATGTGTCTAAATCGTTTAAATACGTAGTTAACAATAGCGAACCCAAGACACAGCCTTTCAGCCCTAATGGGTGACACCCTCACCCCTAATGGGTGACACCCTCACCCCTAATGGGTTACACCCTCACCCCTAATGGGTGACACCCTCACCCCTAATGGGTGACACCCTCACCCCTAATGGGTTACACCCTCACCCCTAATGGGTGACACCCTCACCCCTAATGGGTGACACCCTCATCCCTAATAGGTGACACCCTCACCCCTAATGGGTGACACTCTCACCCCTAATAGGTAACACTCTCACCCCTAATGGGTGACCCCCTCACCCCTAATAGGTGACACCCTCACCCCTAATGAGTGACACCCTCACCCCTGATAGGTGACACCCTCACCCCTAATGGGTGACACCCTCACCCCTAATGGGTGACACCCTCACCCCTAATGGGTGACACTCTCACCCCTAATAGGTAACACTCTCACCCCTAATGGGTGACCCCCTCACCCCTAATGGGTGACACCCTCACCCCTAATAGGTGACACCCTCACCCCTAATGAGTGACACCCTCACCCCTGATAGGTGACACCCTCACCCCTAATGGGTGACACCCTCACCCCTAATGGGTGACACCCTCACCCCTAATGGGTGACACCCTCAACACCTAAATGGGGGGCGATGAGTCACAATAACGTGGCTGAAGTATGTTGACCAGACCACACACTAGAAGTTGAAGGGACGACGACGTTTCGGTCCGTCCTGGACCATTCACAATCGACTTGAGAATGGTCCAAGACGGACCGAAACGTCGTCGTCCCTTCAACTTCTAGTGTGTGGTCTGGTCAACACCTAAATGGGGGAATTTTCCACCCCAGCCCCCTTAATGGCGGCCCCCCACCCTCACCTCCCCCCCCCCACTCGTCATGGTACCGTCATCATGCCACTATATGCCCCCCCCCTGCCCCCCTTACCGATCTCCTCCTCCACTCTGTTCATGCCACTCTTCCCCTTCATCCCTCTACACTTCACCCTCCCCCCAACAACACTCGCCCCCTCCACCATCACCCCTCCCCCCCCCCTCCCACCTCCTCTTGCCACCCTCTACCATTCCACACTCCCCCCCCCCCCCGCCCCACGTCCATAATGTGGTTATTGTCCCTCGTTACTACCTTACTACCCCGTGGTTGGTGGTCTGGTGGAGCAGCGTGATGAGTCCTCCACCATAATAACGCCCACCGCGGTAATTACCACACGTAAACGACGTTGTTTACCTGCTGAGGTGCGGCACTGGTATTGGCACTACCTCATAGTATGTGGTACTGGTATTGGCACTACCTCATAGTATGTGGCACTGGTATTGGCATTACCTCATAGTATGTGGCACTGGTATTGGTATTACCTCATAGTATGTGGCACTGGTATTGGTATTACCTCATAGTATGTGGCACTGGTATTGGCATTACCTCATAGTATGTGGCACTGGTATTGGTACTACCTCATAGTATGTGGCACTGGTATTGGCACTACCTCATAGTATGTGGCACTGGTATTGGTACTACCTCATAGTATGTGGCACTGGTATTGGTACTACCTCATAGTATGTGGTACTGGTATTGGTATTACCTCATAGTATGTGGCACTGGTATTGGCACTACCTCATAGTATGTGGCACTGGTATTGGTACTACCTCATAGTATGTGGCACTGGTATTGGTACTACCTCATAGTATGTGGCACTGGCAGTGACACTGTCTCCTGATATGTGGCAGTTGTCACTGTTCCTGTCTGAGAGACGCGGGTCTCCACAGGAGCAGGGAGCAGACGGTGAAAATTGGCACTCTTACAGTGCCAGAAGTTCATTCTCCTCTGAAGGTCTTAGTTTTTACATTGGTTTACTGCCCAGCTATATATAACCTTATACATATATATTATTTATTAATAATATATATACTATATATCACTTGATAAATACGACAATGGGAAACAGTGATGAATGTCACAAACAGGTTCGATCATTGTTGCAAGTCAAACACTTCTTCGAATTCCTCTGAAGATGGACTAGTGTCCAAGACGCAACAAGCATTCCCCCTCTGAATCGCAATACTGAGGCGCTGGAACATGAAACGTTTTGCTCTCTGATCTTTTGTACAGCTGATCAGTTTGTCCCCCAATTCCTTCAGGAACTTCAATGCACATTTTCCCCACGAACCGAGGGTCTTCGAGCCGATGGGAACAAAGCTGTAGCAGTGTGCCAGACCTCTGTATTTAATAATTTTTCTGTGATTCCCTGAGAGAAGCAGCACCACCGCTTTCACGTGTGCTGTAGTGGAGGTAGGTACTGGCCAGTGTGGCAGCGCACGTGTAGTCCCATACCACTTGCTTCCCGCCAAACACACACCGTACGACGTTGCTACAACGTTCGAACAAGTCTTACACCTCCTAACCAGTTATAACAACCAATATAGCAAGTTGTAACAACGTTCTAATACGTCATAAATACGTTAAGCCAAGATGTAACCTTTGTTACAAGTACAAGCGGAAAATAGAGACAGTTTCGATTTGTGTTTCCAGGGTTACCATCCTTCCAAGGTAGCAAGGTGACCCCATCAGGGCGCTTCTGAGGGTCGTTAGGTCTCAATAAGTGTGGTTCTCTTTGTGCCGGGCAGCGGGCTGTGGCAATGCTTCTCTTGATATATATATATATGTCGTACCTAGTAGCCAGAACGCACTTCTCAGCCTACTATGCAAGGCCCGATTTGCCTAATAAGCCAAGTTTTCATGAATTAATTGTTTTTACGAACCTACCTAACCTAACCTAACCTAGCCTAACCTATGAACCTATAAGGTTAGGTTAGGTTAGGTAGGGTTGGTTAGTTTCGGTCATATATCTACGTTAATTTTAACTCCAATAAAAAAAATTGACCTCATACATAATGAAATGGGCAGCTTTATCATTTCATAAGAAAAAAAATAGAGAAATATATTAATTCAGGAAAACTTGGCTTATTAGGCAAATCGGGCCTTCCATAGTATATATATATATATATATATATATATATTATATATATATATATATATATATATATATATATATATATATATATATATATATATATATAACATATATATATATATATATATATATATATATTATATATATATATATATATATATTATATATATATATATATATATATATGTCGTACCTAGTAGCCAGAACGCACTTCTCAGCCTACTATGCAAGGGCCAATTTGTCTAATAAGCCTAGTTTTCATGAAATAATTGTTTTTCGACTACCTAACCTACCTAACCTAACCTAACTTTTTCGGCTACCTAACCTAACCTAACCTATAAAAATAGGTTAGGTAAGGTTAGGTAGGGTTGGTTAGGTTCGGTCATATATCTACGTTAATTTTAACTCCAATAAAAAAAATTGACCTCGTACATAATGAAATGGGCAGCTTTATCATTTCATAAGAAAAAAATTAGAGAAAATATATTAATTCAGGAAAACTTGGCTTATTAGGCAAATCGGGCCTTCCATAGTAGGCTGAGAAGTGCGTTCTGGCTACTAGGTACGACATATATATATATATGTTGTACCTAGTAGCCAGAACGTCGTACTCGGCCTGCTATGCAAGGCCCGATTTGCCTAATAAGACAAGTTTTCTTGAATTAATATATTTTCTCTATTTTTTTTCTTATGAAATGATAAAGCTGCCCATTTCATTATGTATGAGGTCAATTTTTTTTTTTTTATTGGAGTTAAAATTAACGTAGATATATGACCGAACTTAACCAACCCTACCTAACCTAACCTAACCTATCTTCATAGGTTAGGTTGGGTTAGGTAGCCGAAAAAGTTAGGTTAGGTAGGTTAGGTAGTCGAAAAACAATTAATTCATGAAAACTTGGCTTATTAGGCAAATCGGGCCTTGCATAGTAGGCTGAGAAGTGCGTTCTGGCTACTAGGTACGACATATATATATATATATATATATATATATATATATATAATATATATATATAATATATATATATATATATATATATATGTATATATATAATATATATATATGTATATATATATATATATATATTTGTATATATATATATATATATATATATATATATATATATATATATATATATATTATATATAATAATAAGATGTAACCCAAGGTGTAAATGTTCAGATAGAGAGAGAGAGAGTCTATTAGCAGCTCCCACACCCAGATATCTCCCTTGTAACAGCCAGATGATGAGTGAACCTCACTACAGTAACCTATTTTCCCTAGATTATATACGGTACTTATATGAACTGCATGGTGGAAGGCACCAATGTGTTCTGCCGGACCTAAAAGAACTTTACATTTTTTACTATAAATATTGTAACGCGCCCAAAACGATAGCTAATGACCAAACTTAAACATTTCTAGGCCTGGTATAGCACATACGTACTGTACGTTTTATTCAACACTTATTGAAATTGAAATTGAAATAAGTTTATTGAGGTAAAATACACACAAAGGGATGAGGTAGCTCAAGCTATTCTCACCCCATTCAGTACAACGTGTTAATATATACATAGACACACATCACAAATAAACATATTAACATTATTGCCAACAGCATTTGGTGTTCCCAGGCGGTCACCCATCCAAGTACTAATCAAACCCAACGTTGCTTAACTTCGCTGATCAGACGAGAAGCGGTGTTCTCACGTGGTATGGCCGTTGGCTCAACACTTATTGTGTTGCATGTTCTACAGTACTGTTTTGTTTTCTGTATGCACACTACAGACTGAAGATCCTTTTGCCTTTGAGTAGTCTTGGCCTAACATCGATGGTTTAAATTTATCATTATGTGATGAGGTCCATCGCTTGGCTGATTCCTCTACACGTAGCATTGAACAAATGTGAGTCTAAGCCCTCTCCTCTGTTACACAATTTGGCTGTGTGTGTGTTTAATAATAAACCTAATTTGTTCATTACAGATAAGTACACCTGTGAGTAAAACAAATCCTGTTAGCTATAAAAGTATTGATGCAGTTATTGAAATAAAAATATAATGAAACAAATATTTCTGGCGTATTTATATCCAATCATTTCTACTGTATATCCAAAGAAGTAAAAAATTGAGACATACTTCACATTTTAATGAATGATACAAAGAAATATGACTATTACATATCAACATGAGATCTTAATGATCCATGGTTAACATGATTTAATAAGGATACTACAAACTATAATTTAATACCTTATTACTTCTTTTTTTATTAAGAAGCTTATGTATACACAGCAATGTGCTGCTATCCTATTATATGTGAAGATTACACAGTGTACATATAAAACTAGCTATAAGTTCAACTAATATTCCCACCTCACAGGATGATTAGTTCTACATGGAATCATGGGAGAAAATACCAGCCTCAATACACAAAAAATAAATCAAACTAGGTACGACATATATATAATATATGTTGTACCTAGTAGCCAGAACGTCGTACTCGGCCTGCTATGCTTGAATTAATATATTTTCTCTATTTTTTTTCTTATGAAATGATAAAGCTGCCCATTTCATTATGTATGAGGTCAATTTTTTTATTGGAGTTAAAATTAACGTAGATATATGACCGAACTTAACCAACCCTACCTAACCTAACCTAACCTATCTTCATAGGTTAGGCTGGGTTAGGTAGTCGAAAAACAATTAATTGATGAAAACTTGGCTTATTAGGCAAATCGGGCCTTGCATAGTAGGCTAAGAAGTGCGTTCTGGCTACTAGGTATGACATATATATATATATATATATATATATATATATATATATATATATATATATATATATATATATATAACTGATTAGAACTTGCGTTTCCCTGATTTTATATCTACATTTGAGTGAGGTGGGAAGGGTGATGTGGCATTACATTTGAGTGAGGTGGGAAGGATGATGTGGCATTAACACAAGACAGAACACTAGAGGATATTAATAGGGTATTAAAAGTATCAACACAAGACAGAACAGAAACAATGGGTATTGAATAGAAGTGTTTGTAGAAAGCCTATTGGTCCATATTTCTTGATGCTTCCATATTGGAGCGGAGTCTTGAGGTGGGTAGAATATAGTTGTGCAATAATTGGCTGTTGATTGCTGGTGTTGACTTCTTGATGTGTAGTGCCTCGCAAACGTCAAGCCGCCTGCTATCGCTGTATCTATCGATGATTTCTGTGTTGTTTACTAGGATTTCTCTGGCGATGGTTTGGTTATGGAAAGAGATTATATGTTCCTTAATGGAGCCCTGTTGTTTATGCATCGTTAGACGCCTAGAAAGAGATGTTGTTGTCTTGCCTATATACTGGGTTTTTTGGAGCTTACAGTCCCCAAGTGGGCATTTGAAGGCATAGACGACGTTAGTCTCTTTTAAAGCGTTCTGTTTCGTGTCTGGAGAGTTTCTCATGAGTAGGCTGGCCGTTTTTCTGGTTTTATAGTAAATCGTCAGTTGTATCCTCTGATTTTTGTCTGTAGGGATAACGTTTCTATTAACAATATCTTTCAGGACCCTTTCCTCTGTTTTATGAGCTGTGGAAAAGAAGTTCCTGTAAAATAGTCTAATAGGGGGTATAGGTGTTGTGTTAGTTGTCTCTTCGGAGGTTGCATGGCTTTTCACTTTCCTTCTTATGATGTCTTCGATGAAACCATTGGAGAAGCCGTTATTGACTAGAAGCCGTTATTGACTGTCTTGTGTTGATACTTTTAATACCCTATTAATATCCTCTAGTGTTCTGTCTTGTGTTAATGCCACATCATCCTTCCCACCTCACTCAAATGTAATGCCACATCACCCTTCCCACCTCACTCAAATATATATATATATATATATATATATATGTCGTACCTAGTAGCCAGAACTCACTTCTCAGCCTACTATTCAAGGCCCGATTTGCCTAATAAGCCAAGTTTTCATGAATTAATATATTTACTATAATTTTTTTCTTATGAAATGATAAAGCAACCCTTTTCTCTATGTATGAGGTCAATTTTTTTTTATTGGAGTTAAAATTAACGTAGATATATGACCGAACCTAACCAACCCTACCTAACCTAACCTAACCTATATTTATAGGTAAGGTCAGGTTAGGTAGCCAAAAAAATCTAGGTTAGGTTAGGTTAGGTAGGTTAGGTAGACGAAAACACATTAATTCATGAAAACTTGGCTTATTAGGCAAATCGGGCCTTGAATAGTAGGCTGAGAAGTGCGTTCTGGCAATTAGGTACGACATATATATATATATATATATATATATATATATATATATATATATATATATATATATATATATATATATATATATATATATATATATATATATATATATATATATATATATATATATATATGTACAATATATATTAATAATAAGATGTAACCCAAGGTGTAAATGTTCAGATAGAGAGAGAGAGAGTCTATTAGCAGCTCCCACACCCAGATATCTCCCTTTGTAACAGCCAGATGATGAGTGAACCTCACTACAGTAACCTATTTTCCCTAGATTATATACGGTACTTATATGAACTGCATGGTGGAAGGCACCAATGTGTTCTGCCGGACCTAAAAGAAC
>NC_059608.1:15362639-15393450 GCF_020424385.1 Procambarus clarkii
TTGAAGTGGGTAGAATATTTTTGCATTGTAGTGCAAATTAATTGACTGCATTAATTGTAGTAGTGCATTAATTGACTGTTGATTGCTGGTGTTGACTTTTTGATGTGTAGTGCCTCGCAGATGTCAAGCCGCCTGCTATCGCTGTATCATCGATAGCAGAAATCAAATCATCAGAAATCGCTGTATACAGAAATCATCGATAGATACAGCGATATATATATATATATATATATATATATATATTATATATATATATATATATATATATATATATATATATATATATATATATATATATATATATATATATATATATATTATAAACAAATTACTGAATGCATTTCATGTAAGACAAGTGGGACCGTATCGTTAGCCAGCAAAGGGCTGCTGACGCTTGAGGGCGGATCTAGAACTCGCCTAGAATTACAGACACACAAAAATAGTCACGTATTTCGTCAGTTGATACAACAACATATTACCATACTCACTGCTCCCTTTATTCTTAGTAACTAAGACAATATTTCACTGTATTCTTACTAACGCCCAATTCACGCAACCTTCTTGGAGGTTATATCTTATGAGGTACGTCTTAGTGGTGTTATGAAACCCCAGGTAGACTTATGAGGTACGTCTTAGTGGTGTTATGAAACCCCAGGTAGACTTATGAGGTACGTCTTAGTGGTGTTATGAACCCCAGGTAGCCTTATGAGGTACGTCTTAGTGGTGTTATGAACCTCCAGGTAGACGTATGAGGTACGTCTTAGTGGTGTTATGAACCCCCAGGTAGACGTATGAGGTACGTCTTAGTGGTGTTATGAACCCCCAGGTAGACGTATGAGGTACGTCTTAGTGGTGTTATGAACCCCAGGTAGACGTATGAGGTACGTCTTAGTGGTGTTATGAACCCCAGGTAGACGTATGAGGTACGTCTTAGTGGTGTTATGAACCCCAGGTAGACGTATGAGGTACGTCTTAGTGGTGTTATGAACCCCCAGGTAGACTTATGAGGTACGTCTTAGTGGTGTTATGAACCCCCAGGTAGACGTATGAGGTACGTCTTAGTGGTGTTATGAAGCCCCAGGTAGACGTATGAGGTACGTCTTAGTGGTGTTATGATCCCCCAGGTAGACGTATGAGGTACGTCTTAGTGGTGTTATGAACCCCCAGGTAGACTTATGAGGTACATCTTAGTGGTGTTATGAACCCCCAGGTAGACTTATGAGGTACTTCTTAGTGGTGTTATGAACCCCCAGGTAGACTTATGAGGTACGTCTTAGTGGTGTTATGAACCCCCAGGTAGACTTATGAGGTACATCTTAGTGGTGTTATGAACCCCCAGGTAGACTTATGAGGTACGTCTTAGTGGTGTTATGAACCCCCAGGTAGACGTATGAGGTACGTCTTAGTGGTGTTATGAACCCCCATGTAGACTTATGAGGTACATCTTAGTGGTGTTATGGACCCCCAGGTAGACGTATGAGGTACGTCTTAGTGGTGTTATGAACCCCAGGTCGCCTTATGAGGTACGTCTTAGTGGTGTTATGAACCCCAGGTCGCCTTATGAGGTACGTCTTAGTGGTGTTATGACCCCCAGGTAGACGTATGAGGTACGTCTTAGTGGTGTTATGACCCCCAGGTAGACGTATGAGGTACGTCTGCCTCTGTGAGAGATATACCCCACCTGACCAGATATAAGAGTCAGGGGAAGGAATTAAGCCGAACAAACGTCACTAAAGGTGACTGAGGAGAAGGTGAGCATCTTTTAGGTAACGAGGTGAGATGTCAACAGTCTGTGACGTGACGTGACGTGGGCAGAGGTCTTAAGACCTCACTTAAGTTGTGGAGGTCGGAAGGGAAGGGCGTACGTGGTCGCTCCTGAAGACGACGGATGTTTGTGGCTTATTGTGAAGAGTTTGAGAGACGCTTTGTGAATAACGTCTGAGGCAGCTGTTGGAGGACGACTGGTAAGGTGTCCCTGGTATAGTGGTAACGTGTCCCTGGTATAGTGGTAACGTGTCTCTGGTATAGTGGTAACGGGTCCCTGGTATAGTGGTAACGTGTCTCTGGTATAGTGGTAACGTGTCTCTGGTATAGTGGTAACGTGTCTCTGGTATAGTGGTAACGTGTCTCTGGTATAGTGGTAACGTGTCTCTGGTATAGTGGCAACGTGTCTCTGGTATAGTGGTAACGGGTCCCTGGTATAGTGGTAACGTGTCCCTGGTATAGTGGTAACGTGTCCCTGGTATAGTGGTATCCCTGGTATTTCGCTTAGCCCCGAAATCATCTCAGGATAACCTGGTAGAGCGTTATATTTGGGCGTCGTGGACAGGCGTCACACATCATTCTTTTGTGGTTAGAAAGCAAAATACTGTATTGCATTACTTATTATAGCTTGGTCGTGAGCCCAGCGATTTCGGAAAGCGTTTGTGAATGTAGATTATAAAGTTTATGAAAATAATGAGATGATATAATGAGTTTGAGGCGAGTTGGCATTACGAAGGTGGGAGCGACACGGGCTCGCTCGGCGGGGGTCAGTGGCTGACTGAGTGGGACATTACCTGGTGACTCTCCATTGGTGTTTCTTGTAGTAATTTATTATTTTATTTTATCTGAGGCGCCCTAACGAGGTGGACGCCCAGGGTGAAGCTGGGTAACCCCTGTGAGAGGTAATGTCTGCGACCCTTCATAATGGGTATCGCAGCTAGGTCAGTGACGGAGACCCTGTGGTACCAGCGACTTATGAACTTCAGCAAAGTCACGCTACGAGACTTTACAGCAAGTGTTAGGGGAACCACGTGCCTCTAGTCTCCGCTAGTGGACGCCTCTAGTCTCCGCTAGTGGACGCCTCTGTCTCCGCTAGTGGACGCTGCTGGACGGTGCTGCTGCCGAAGGGAGACATTTTCCCCTCCTTGGGAACACGAATTATTAAAACAGTGCTTGTTGAAAAACATATTTTAGCAATAATTAAGCGACGTTAAGCGTAGCTTGGGTAACAGGCCGGAACACTGGGTGACACGTCTGTTTCCTTCCAGCTTGAGAGTGAGTGATGAGAAACATTATGCTGCTGGACTCTGTGAACACCGTCGGCGTCTCTTGTGTTTATTTCGCAATTAATTAATTGTCTCTTTCAAGGGCAACTGCATGTCTGACATGGTTAATAATTAGGTCCCAATGCTAGAATCTGTTCTTTAGTAATTAATAATAATAGTTGTACTTCATTGGTATTGACACACTTTCTGATAAACTACATTTAAGGAATAATATTTTCGCCATACAACATATGTGTGTGTGGGCCTCGTTACTGTCCGGAATGTGAAACACTCTGATGGTTAATTACCATTCCACATATATTCGTTCTAGTTTCGATATCTATTTGTTACCTTCAACTCTACATTATTCTTGACGTATTGGGATAACTAATGAATAAATTTAATATATTTATTTAAAGTTATAAACGAAAGATAACAACTGTTATCGTAAAGCTGTCAACCTGAGCCTCATAAATCTCAGTTATCTACAGTGAGGTAATTTGTAAAGCTTTACAAATCAGGAGTCGTGTAGACAATGTTAGGCCTTCTGCAGTGTACTTGTATACATTCAACGGTGAAAATTGTCCACAATATTGAAGGGTGAGAGATTCGCGACTCTGAGTCCAATTAACAAGGTGGCCAAGAGTATTACTATCATTCTCTTTCACAGAGTTAAGTTCCCATTTTATTCTGTGTACACTTTTGCTGCTTCCCCTTTGTGGGCAAGTGTGTGGTGTTTGAGTCTGGGGCTCTAAGGACTTAGGTCTACACACAATCTGTAGCATGTCTTGGTTACTCTGAGTCTAGATCAATTCTCTGGATCCTTTAACCACGGAAATATGATAAAATGTTGATCTCGTCCTTGAAGGCCTACTCTTAAATATGGTTCACCAAGATATGTGGTACAGTATAAGCCAGCCAATTAGTACGGAACTTTAAGAAAACATGTAGTTTCTGGGTCAGGGATGAACGCGTTTGTCGGCAGTAATTTAGGCTCGCCTACTGTGCTGTCTTTTGGTTCTACAGTTAAACTCTAACTGCAAAAGCATAAGTTCTGACTATTTCGTCAGTGCAAGATATGCAAAATAATGGTCCCCTTAGGGTTTTTGTTCTCAACAACCTAAATAAATTTATTAGCCAATTGTTGACTAATTATTGAATTGTAAAGCTTATAGTGCTCAGGGGTTTTGGTAATTTACTTACATGAAGTCATAACTGACTATGGGTCTACACACAACAATGTGTAGTCGATGAGTCACAATAACGTGGCTGAAGTATGTTGTCACAATCGACTTGAGAATGGTCCAGGATGGACCGAAACGTCGTCGTCCCTTCAACTTCTAGTGTGTGGTCTGGTCAACAATGTGTAGTGTTGTGTCCTTCATGTGTTAATTAGTAGGAAGGTGAGGATGATCAACTTTCCATGGTAACTTACCCGTTACTGCCCCTCATCATATCTTACTCTTTATAAATACTGTTGACAGTAGTATGTGTCGTTAGAGCTTGGTTTGGTCAGCTGTATGCCTTAAGTTTCTAGTTGGTAGAGTCTATGCACCAGTTCGAGCCCCCTATCACACATGCAGGTTATTTCTGTGCCATTTGTCTACTGTTATATTGTTACTGTGTACCTTCTCTGTTGGGGCATAAAGAGCTAGACCTCACTCCCCCTTGATAGGTAAGTACTGATAGGTAAGTAAGTGCATTATCCTATTTACATGTGACTCCAGAGTCACATATGTTTGGTGGTAGATCTACCCCAGGTGTGTGTGGTGCCCATGGCGGCCACCACCACCCACACACCACCTCCAAGAAACACCAGGACGGTTAAAAAAAAAAAATATGTTTATTTAGGTAAGGTACATACATACAATAAATTTTTACAAAGATTGGTTGACTTATAGGTAGAGCTAGTACATACAATGCCTAAAGCCACTAGTACGCAAAGCGTTTCGGGCATTTCGGGTTCTTCACAACACCACCATCCAATAGGTTAAAAAAACTGCATCGGAAGAATTATCCGTCAGGCGTCGACGGCCGTTCAGCAAGCAGATTTGAACTACAAAAAAAATCAAACGAACCTTTGACTATACTGACGAGGGGGGGGGCCTCGTAGCCTGGTGGATAGCGCGCAGGACTCGTAATTCTGTGGCGCGGGTTCGATTCCTGCACGAGGCAGAAACAAATGGGCAATGTTTCTTTCACCCTGAATGCCCCTGTTACCTAGCAGTAAATAGGTACCTCAGAGTTAGTCAGCTGTCACGGGCTGCTTCCTGGGGGTGGAGGCCTGGTCGAGGACCGGGCCGCGGGGACACTAAAGACCCGAAATCATCTCAAGATAACCTCAAGATAGGAAAAAATAGTGATCATGCAGCTCTGGAAATCCCATTTCCGTCTCCATCTGGCCAACTGTTTCCAGCATGAAGAATCTAACTACAAAAAGACATAACTGCACTGGAAAAAGTTCCACAGCTATAAAGACTCATGCAGGAGCACATGAGAGCACTGGCTCCATCGAGACCTTGAAAATACTGAATAAGTTGGATGATATTAGTCCAGAGTATTTCTCTAAGCGGTCCAATATGTAACTCACACAAGGAGCAACAGCTTAAGGCTCAACAAACCACATTGTTGGACACACAACATGACATGCTAGAGCAAAAACTAAAATATCCGAACCTCGAGACAGTTGTACAATCAATAAGAACTAGAATCTGAGCCCTGAAGGCCAAGATCCTTAAAGACGATAAAAGGGGCTGCGTCCAGAAGGTCTTCGGAGGTGTATAACAAAATTCTAACCAACTTCAGAACAATGAAATATTGAAGTCACTAATCAGTGACTTCAAACACCATCAGGTGAAGAGCACCATCCAAACACTCGACCCTGACTACAGGCCACCGCCACTGTGGACCACCGCCCCAGAGCTGGGACTCAACCCACTAAACCAATGAAGAACATGTATGATGGCAACCCGTCCTCGACTCAAGTCCATTACATCCAGCGGTCGACCCCACAGACGCATTCATAAATTTTAACATACTGTTCATTCAAAACGGGAATTTTCTCAGGTATAAATTAATATTATAATATATTAGCATATTGTGCATATATAGGCATAGGTTAGGTTAGGTTAGGTGTTTAGGTTCTGTTGGCGATTATTTGTATTTGTAGTACGTGGGTGAAGCATTTATAGCGTTGTGATTCGAACAAAATTCGTCAGTGAAGCACTTGTTCCGGATATGTTCGAACGTCAGCAGTTGTGAGTCGTGTGTAAACCGCTTTTCATTCATAAACAGGGGGTTTGGCGGGTGCATGGAATCACTTTTGGATCTTTGTTTGGAGGACGGGCTGAAGCCTAACACCTAGTCTCAGTAAGCCACAACGTGCCGTCTACAGTCACATGCTACACTGATGGCTCCGTCGAGCAACACTCCACACCTGCAGCACCACACCATCTCCACACCTGCAGCACCAGCGTTCTACTCCTGCATGTTCCACCAACCTAACCTAACCAAACCAAGGAGTGACAAACAACGCCTCCACCTTACAGACAGAGCCATTAAACATTTTTATAGCAACGATCATAATAATTTAATGATAGACACTTTCTCCAAAGGAATACGAAGGAATCCAAAGCATAAAATCTAAATTCAATCACCACAGCTGTCGTCTAGAGTCCCCGCGGAGTTACAAGGAGGAATATACATGATTAACTGGGTCTCATGTCAAGTACGGATCTATGGAGACGAGGGTGAGGACAAGCTGGCGGAGAAGAAACACAAAATAGACTGTTGATGTCCGTATCCCAGCAAGAACCACTCCGGTTCAACAAAACTATAAAACTAGTTTGATAACAACGATGCTTGCTAGAAAACAGTTTAATACACCCACCTCTTTATACTTCTAAATACTAATTAATACTAAATACTTCTAAATAACATTAATACTTCTAATACACCCACCATCATCTGCCTGATACAGTGATGTTACTGGGTACAGAGCCCCGGCCTTCACTACAGACACCACCTTGGACGGGTAACCCCAGACTTTCAGTAGTTTACCCACACGCGGGGGGAGTACCCACATGCGAGGGGAGTTCCCACACGCGGGGGAAAGTATCCACACGCGGGGGAAAGTACCCACACGCGGGGGAAAGTACCCACACGCGGGGGAAGTACCCCACACGCGGGGGGAGTTCCCACACGCGGGGGAAAGTATCCACACGCGGGGGAAGTACCCCACACGCGGGGGGAGTACCCACACGCGGGGGGGGGGGGAGTACCCACACGCGGGGGAAGTACTCACACGCGGGAGTTAAGGGCCAATTTATTGATCTTTCAAGCCTGACGTTAGAACTGATGGTTGAATTAACGGGACCTGACGGAACTACGGCTTTAGCGGATATTAAAAATGCGTCAATAGTTAATGGCTTATCCCAGACGATGTTTAAGGCTGTAACTGTATATTTAAATGAGCAGGTGGTGGAAACTAATTCACTATTTTTATATATATTGTATGTAAAGCTAATGACAATGCTTTCTGAGTGTAAAGCTGAACGATATAAAGAACCAACGTATTTTTATAATGACTTTTTCCTGAAAAATATGACGCAGATTATTGTAAGAATGCTTCAGAGGACCTTAAATCTAGATTTGTAAAGTTAAAAACTGAGGAAGTAAACTGTTGCTTTAAACTGCTATTGGACATTACAACTTGGAGCGAATATCTTTTGGGTGGAATTGATATTCGTTTGCGATTAGAATTCAACAGTGATCTGTGGGTTATAAATAGTAATTAACCTGGACCCAAGTTTAACATTAAACTAGAATGTGGATTGATCGGATAACACCATTCGTATCTTGATTCGAGGCTATTAATAGAGCGCTGGTAGACCAAAATACCCCAGTTACATATACGTTTGATAAGACACTCCACAAGACGTTTATTCTAGGGAATGGACAGCAGAGATTAGGTATTGACCAGCCATGGGGGAGCATTATCCCAGATAAATTATTTATTATGATGACGGATATGGAAGCCATATCTGAAGTGTATACGCTTAATCCTTTTTATTTCGATAACTTCGATTTATCTAATGTATATATTTTACATGTAATGGGACGAATGTAATTAATATAACTTGCAAGTTCCTGAATAAATGTTCGAAACTATACTATGAGACTCAAAATACAGTAGGTTTTAACGCCTGTAATACCTTGACATATAATCCATTTATAGAAGCACGAACGTTTTTGGCATTTAGACTTACGCTTGAGGAACTGAGAGACACCCTTCCTATAGAGGCTTCGGGCAACTTGAGAATTACGTTAGAATTTGCTGTTCCAGTGAAATGGAATAAAGTTATTATCTTATTTGGAATTACAACAGGAGTCTCGAGAATTTATTCTGATCGGCGTGTCATGTGCGATACTAGAGCATGAACTGCAAACAAAGTAATAATGCATTGAATAATATGACGGGTAATAAAGCTGAATATATAGGATGCTATATAGCGACGGATATATATAGTATAATGAGACGAATACGGGATAGTCCGATTATGTTTATAATAAATACATTAGGGAAAGACTCTAAGGAAGTAATGGGTCACTGGATGGCAGTATATAAATGTAAAAGGAAAATAGTTATACATGATTCTCATGGAACAAATGTGTATTCACCCTACATTTCGGAGTTTTTAAATTATTATATAGACTGCGATGTACATACGTTTACAGAACGAGTCTAAATACACACGTATCCGGGCTATATGCTATGTTTTTCTGTTATTATCTGTCAAACAAGGATCTAAAAGACGCATTAAAGCTATTTGAAACTTGTTTTACTTACGATTATATGCAGAATGATAGAAACATAATGAGGCTATCTTCTTGAGATGATTTCGGGGCTTTAGTGTCCCTGCGGCCCGGTCCTCGACCAGGCCTCCACCCCCAGGAAGCAGCCCGTGACAGCTGACTAACATCCAGATACCTATTTTACTGCTAGGTAACAAGGGCATAGGGTGAAAGAAACTCTGCCCATTGTTTCTCGCCGGCGCCTGGGATCGAACCCGGGACCACAGGATCACAAGTCCAACGTGCTGTCCGCTCGGCCGACCAGCTCCCCATGTTATGCCTTATTTAAAAATATGCCGAGCTGGTATGAAATGCTATGTTACGATAGGAGCGATATTTGTCGAAAAATGTGCTCGAAGATGATGGAGTGAATGAGGCTCCATAGGCAATAACTATCTTACAATGGTGAGTACTGTTGTTTTAACCTTTTTTTATGCGTTTGATAAATATTGTTCAACTGTAAACGCTATCTAACTGTTATCAGTCTATTTACAGAGATGAGGAAGGAATAGGACGGATATTATACACGAGGATTGAAGAGCGAGCTTCTGTTAACACCATGATAAATGATAAAGGTAGTTTATTATAACTTATGAACACTAAAATTAGATGACTAAATAAAAATATAAATAAATATATGTTATATTAATGCCTTATTGAATATATATAACTTATTATGGAGGTGAACGCTGGCTATGACTGACGGACGGCGGACAGGTAGTCAGGTGTTGAACGCCTGGAGCCAGGCAGTCAGGTGTTGAACGCCTGGAGCCAGGCAGTCAGGTGTTGAACGCCTGGAGCCAGGTAGTCAGGTGTTGAACGCCTGGAGCCAGGTAGTCAGGTGTTGAACGCCTGGAGCCAGGCAGTCAGGTGTTGAACGCCTGGAGCCAGGTAGTCAGGTGTTGAACGCCTGGAGCCAGGTAGTCAGGTGTTGAACGCCTGGAGCCAGGCAGTCAGGTGTTGAACGCCTGGAGCCAGGCAGTCAGGTGTTGAACGCCTGGAGCCAGGTAGTCAGGTGTTGAACGCCTGGAGCCAGGTAGTCAGGTGTTGAACGCCTGGAGCCAGGTAGTCAGGTGTTGAACGCCTGGAGCCAGGTAGTCAGGTGTTGAACGCCTGGAGCCAGGTAGTCAGGTGTTGAACGCCTGGAGCCCTGTAGTCAGGTGTTGAACGCCTGGAGCCAGGCAGTCAGGTGTTGAACGCCTGGAGCCAGGCAGTCAGGTGTTGAACGCCTGGAGCCAGGCAGTCAGGTGTTGAACGCCTGGAGCCAGGTAGTCAGGTGTTGAACGCCTGGAGCCAGGCAGTCAGGTGTTGAACGCCTGGAGCCAGGCAGTCAGGTGTTGAACGCCTGGAGCCAGGCAGTCAGGTGTTGAACGCTTGAGCCAGGCAGTCAGGTGTTGAACGCCTGGAGCCAGGTAGTCAGGTGTTGAACGCTTGAGCCAGGCAGTCAGGTGTTGAACGCCTGGAGCCAGGCAGTCAGGTGTTGAACGCCTGGAGCCAGGCAGTCAGGTGTTGAACGCCTGGAGCCAGGCAGTCAGGTGTTGAACGCCTGGAGCCAGGTAGACGGCGGCAGCTTAGGGAGCCTCGGGGCATCTTAAGTATTAGAGGTCATAAAGAGATGATTAGGTTGATTTGTGTAAAACAGATCTGATGACACGTTTAATGTGTCATCAGATCTGATGACACGTTTAATGTGTCATCAGATCTGATGACACATTTAACCTCTAAAATATAAATAGCTGTACGGAAATATGAACGACCAATATCAAGATAACGATGAGGGGGGTGTGAGGTAGCAACCCGTTCTCGCAAATTCGTAAAGTCAATATTGACTTATTAACTACGTGCATAGGTGACATACTTAACATAATAGATACCCTTAAAAAGATTCATAGAAAACACCGACCTTACCTAACCTTGTTAATATCTTAAGATAAACATCTTATTGCTTTGTAGTTACAATTATTACTTAACCTATACCTATTATAGGTTAGGTAATAATTGTAATTACGAAGCAATAAGATGCTTATCTTAACATACTAAGTAGGTTAGGTAAGGTCGGTGTTTTCTATGAATCTTTTTAAGGGTATCTATTATGTTAAGTATGTCACCTATGCACATATTTAATAAGTCAATATTGACTTATTAAATTTGCGAGAACGGGTTGGAGGTAGAGGGTGGATGATAACAGGTAGAGAGGGGGAGGGACGGATCATGTATTATGGTGACACTAAGGTAAGATTACGGAGGTGACTTGGCGGCGACGTCTGGCAGGGGGGTGTAAGGTAGGAACAGGTGATGCAGGTGCGCGGTAAAGTTGGGGGGGGGGCGGCCAGGTAATTAATGACATCTTATGTAGCTGGCTAATGCTACATTTTTAGTTACTTATAGACATACTCGTTTGTAGGTATGAATTTTGACTTAAGGAATACAGTCTAAAATATCTGTTTATGATGGTAGAGTTTATTCTCAGTAAGAACTTTGAAAAAATTGAATTTCTCCCCTAAGAACTCTTAACAATCTAATATGAACATATTCTCTGCAAATGGTCTTTTTTCAAACTTTCGGTCATAAACTTGTAAATAAACTTCTATGATTACATGAACTCTGAAATATTTTCATAAAACTGATCTCTGAAAAATTTCTCCCATAAGAACTCTTAACAAACTTCAAAGAACATATTCTCAGAACAAGGGCTTTGAAAAATGCGCGATTTTGAAAACAAACAAAAATTATCCGTAGAGTTTACCTGGGAACCCTGTGACTTAGTGTACCTCGTATCTTGACGTATGTTAAAAGTAACCTAGTGTGTAAACATGTTAAAAACCACAAAAGTGACGACTCATATTATCAGCAGTTTCAGATTGCTACAGCGACCGGGTTTCTTAACTTAGTTAATGTATATGTAAGGTGTGATCAAATGGTGGAAGCTTCTCTCCCAAAAATTACCAGCAGCTCTCAAACCATTGTAATGGGTGATTTTAATGCTAGACACACTAGCCTGGGTGACACCAAAACAAACAGGAATGGCAGAGTCTTTGTAAAATACTTAAGAGATAATAACATGTCCGTGTTCAACTTTGACTCCTCTAACGTCACACACCTCAGGGGTGGCAGGCTTGATTATGTCATTGGTCACGGTCTCATTGATAATGCTGTCGGAGGATCAATTGTTCATGAATTAGTTAGTGATCATTTTGCCATATTCAGTTCATACACTATCAATAATGTCAAACCCCTAAGCTTTGGAAAAAAAATAATTAATATCCCTGAAAATTTACACATGCTCTTCATATTCCGCATTTCTGAATTGTATAACACTTACTGCTTTACTACCGTCAATGCATTATATGAGGACCTGGTCACTGAAGTAACCGCTTTTTATGACAATGTTGTAAAATCCGCAAGACCCAAACCAGTGAGGAAGGGACAGAGGTGGTTCACTGACTCACGCCTTAAGCCCCTGCATGACAGAGTTCTATTCCTAGCTGAGCAGTATAAAACACATAAAACAGCTGACACCCTCAACATATTTCTTAATGCCAGCCGAGAGTTTAGAGAGCTAAAGGAACAGGTGTATAACCAGCACTGGGAACAGTTTCTGCAAGGCATCAATCATGCAACATCCTCATCCCAAATGTGGAATAAAATTAAAAAGATTTCTCGTCCTAGCAGTCGTCAACTTGATCACCATTCACCTGTAGACTATGCCGACATGCTGCTTCAGCAATATGCAAGCACTGCTAGTATAAGCAGCCTGCCCCTAGATGTGCAAAACTATCTGGCTAGTACTAAAATAAATCGTAGCTTCAATATTGAAATTGCCTGTAGTGAAATAGGGCCTGATGATAACTATGGCATAACCCTCTTTGAAATTAAAAATGCACTCAAGAAAGGTAAGGCTACCTCTCCTGGAGAGGATGGCATCACATACCATGGCCATGAGAGTACTTGCTGAGCTGCCAAATAGCCCTTTGCTAGAATTGTTTAATCAAAGTCTAAGGCAGGGTGTTTTACCTGACCGCTGGACACAGGGACTCATAATACCCATACCCAAGCCTAATACACAAAACTTCAGACCCATTTCTCTGACGTCGTGCATGTGTAAAGTTCTTGAGAGAATTATTCTCGACAGACTAATGTTTCAAATCAAGCCCCACCTTGCCCCTAACCTGTATGGTTTCCTTCCTGGAAGAAGCACACAAACTTGCCTTGCTGCGTATTTTATCAGAGAGGGGCCAAACTCTCAGGCGGCATTTATTGATCTCCAAACTGCTTTTGATACAGCAAACAGAGAAATAATCCTAGAACAGCTAGCCTCTTTAGGAGTTAAGGGAAGACTGTTGACATGGCTCAGGGGTTACCTGAGTAACAGAAATTCCTCAGTCCTTTTCAAGGGGGTCAAAAGTAAACTTTGTGCACCCTTTGAGTTGGGTACACCCCAGGGTGGAGTGCTAAGTCCTACACTGTTCAATGTTCTGATGCACAAATTAACAATTGATATTCCCACACTACATGACGAAGCCGTCATTTGTTATGCTGATGATATATGCATAGTTGCAAATTCCCAAACTAGACTGCAAGCTCTACTTGATTCATTCGCTGCTAAAAGCATTGAATGTGGTCTTGTTATCTCTATAACTAAATCCAGAGTTCTCCAACCCCAAGAGAAAACTCATGTCCCTATAACTTTCAAGGTCAACAACCAGAACATTGAAACGTGTGGGCAGCACAAATACCTTGGAGTTGGTATTAACAGTGACATTGTAAATGATCTACACCGTAGGTTAAAAGAAAGACTAAAACCATTGAGAACACTTACTGGTAAGAATATTGGTATCAATATTAAATATGCTAGACAATTCTATATGATGTTTGTTAGATCTCTCGTTGATTATAATGCTTTGCACTTAATTAATTTCCCCTCCTCTGTGTTGGACAAACTTGAAGTAGTACAGAATGAAGTCATGAGGATAATTCTTGGTGCCCCAAGATGCACAAGAATCATCAACATGAGGGAAGAACTGAAGCTTCCAACCATACTAGAGAGAATCATGCAAGTCAACACTACCTTTTGCCTTAAAGTCATGAGAGACCCCACATCTCCTGCATTGCTCAGAGACAAATTATTTAGTGCTGTTAACACGCTATTGACTGGTGCCGACATACCAACTCACTCCTTTTATGATAAATGGCTGAGCAACAATGCGTATAATCTCATTAAACTTAACATTCCTTTTAAGTGCAATCTACCTGTCTCTGATATTCCTCTTTATCTGTACCCCACCATTCAAGTATCATACACACCCAGTTGTAAACTCTGTGAGCAGGAACTACGGCACGATCTCCCGCACTACATCAATGAATGCCCAGTTATTACACCTTTCAGACCAGTTGGCATGAGGTACCTGGAGCTTTGCAATTACTTTATTCACTCTCGTATTCTTGAAGGTATCCTCACAGTGTACCCAAAATTTGCCAGTGCAGGCTACTAAACACATGGCCCTGTATGACTAACCATCCTGCGAGATGGGGACTTTTATTACCACTGCTGCCTTATTCACTCTTGTGTTGATGATATCCTCGAAATGCTTCCGGAGTCTGCCAGTGCAGACTGCCTATCACATGACTCTGTATTACTAACCATCCTGTGTGATGGGGATTTTTTAGCATCACCTAGTTAGCTTTTCTGACACACTGTACTCCACTTCATATAGTCTAGGGTAGCTGCACTAATGCAGATGTACCTCAAGTATTAATAAAAAAAAAATCACCGCTACGCCTTCATCCCTACTACTCACGCGTGTGGGTACTACCTACATGCAGGGTGAGTACCCACACGCCTGGGGAGTACCAACACGCAGGGGTGGGAAGTACCAGCACGCGAGGGGGGGGGAGAGAACCTACACGCGGGGGGGGGGGGGGGGTAGTACCCACACGTAGTGGAAGTACTCACACACTGGGGAGAGTACCCACACGCGGGGGAGAGGGTAGTACCCACAAGCGGGGGAAATACCCACACGCCGGGGTGAGTACCCACACGCGGGAGGAGTACCCACACGCGGGGGATGGGGGTCAGGAGCACCCACACGCGGGGGGGTGGGGAGTACACCCACGCTGGGATGGGGGATGTGCACACGCGCCTGTTGGGGGGGGGGGGAGATAGGCATCAACACCACACATGGGAGAAAGTGTGGATACTGTGTAGCAACAACTGAATATGTCCTCACTGTTGACTCACATGCAATAGGCTGCAGCAGTTATGGTCACTCAGAGTAACACTAACGATGACAGACGCACGGTAGCTCCTGCTCCAGATGGCTTGGCTCACTCAAACAACACTAATTGCAATTTAATAAATTGACAAAGAAGTAAACCCACAGATAATGAACTATGAAACCAAGAAGGCTGATGTACTTTTGACGCACAGGATAAAAACTGGTCATTTTTCACCCGCAGAAGAACGAACCCATTGCCTCCTCCCACCTCCCCCCTCTACCCGTATATGACTTTAATACAGTTCAAAATGCAACTTTAAAAGTTTTGGGAGAACAAGGAACGGGACTTTCGACAAGTGGTCGGCTTCTGGTCCCCTCTTAGGTAGATGTGGCCCTCAGGAAAATTAAGTTTTGACAACGCAACTGATTGGACTTGACCATACTCTAGATTGGTTTTGACCACGCCCCAGCCTGGTCGTGGCCACGCCCCTGGTTGGTCTTAACCACGCCCCTGGTTGGTCTTGACCACGCCCCTGACTAGTCTTAACCACGCCCCTGACTAGGCTTGACCACGCCCCCAGCCTGGTCTTGACAACACCCGTAACAGGTTCTGACTCCCCGCCCCGTGGACATCCCCCCTACAAGCCCCGCCCACCGGCCAGGCCAGCAGCGACGGGCAGAGCAAGCAGTCAGTCGCCCACAGTACCTCATTGGGGCTGCACGTCGCCGCTTCGTTCATCGCCGGGCCACGTGTTGTTGTCTATGAGCCGCGACGAGCGACATCAAAATCAACAACCTTCACTCGACGCTACGTACAGTGTCCAACGGTACGAGCACTTCATCACCCCCTCGACTCCACAGTACTGTGCGATGTTCATGAAGGGACAACTTGCTTGGTGTTCAGTCTGTTCAGGACTGAAGTATTATCTGGGTGAGTCAGGTGGCCTTTTCAGCCCTCCGGTGGTTGATAAGGGCGATGAAACATATGCTACTATGCCTAATTACGACCGTCACGGATTGTAAACCCGGCAAATACTGACATTGTGTTCTCCCAGTGTTTGGAAAAAAAAGAGAATATCGAAAGGAAAACAAGTACGTTGTAAAATAACAACAAGAACAAAAAAGTGTTTAATGAGTGAGAAAGTGGAGCCGGACCCCCATTATCGCAGCCGGACCCCATTATTGGAGCCGGACCCCAGCTGGCGCGAAACACACATTATGTGAGTAAAAGAGTGAGAGAGACGGACGGAAAAAACACTAATGGCCTTCCCTGGCCAGCTTGCAGAGGGTGTGGGAGGGGGGGGGGGGATGAGTACTCTGATTACATGTATACCCCCACACACCCCCAACCCCATCCCCCCCAACCCCCCCCCCCCCCCCCCCAACCCCCCCATACTAGTGCCCACGCCTCCCAAACTATCTCCCACAGTTTCCCACGCTTCCTAAAGTTCTCCCACGCTACTTCCCAGTCTCCCATATATCCTGAGTGTCCTACACTATACCCACAGTCTCCCACATATCCTGATTGTCCCACGCTACACCCGCAGTCTCCCATATATCCTGATTGTCCCACACTACACCCACAGTCTCCCACACTACACCCACAGTCTCCCACATATCCCTAAAGGCTGCACCGGGTCACAAGTGGTGTAATATGTCCTGAGTGTTCCATACTTTTCCTAACTTCAAACTCTTACCCCCTCAAGTGTCCCACACTTTCCCCTCCCCACAAGTGTCCCACACTTCCCCACTCCCCTACAAATATCCCACACTTTCCATCCACAGGTGTCCCACACTTCCCCTCCTACAAGTGTCCCAAACTTCCCCACCCCCTACAAGTGCCCCCACACTTCTCTCCCCCACAAGTGCCCCACACGCCCCTACCGCCCACTCACACAAACAAAAATAGAATCCTGGCAAATACGCGCCGGATTAAAATAGTCCCGGTGACAAGGCTGACCGAGCCTGGAGGCAGACACCCGATACTCTTCCAGGCGACGACTCAGACGTCCTCTTCCAGGCGACGACTGGGACGTCCTCTTCCAGGCGATGACTCAGACGTCCTCTTCCAGGCGACGACTCAGACGTCCGCTTCCAGGCGACGACTCAGACGTCCTCTTCCAGGCGACGACTGAGACGTCCTCTTCCAGGCGACGACTGAGACGTCCTCTTCCAGGCGACGACTGAGACGTCCTCTTCCTGGCGACGACTGAGACGTCCTCTTCCAGGCGACGACTGAGACGTCCTCTTCCTGGCGACGACTCAGACGTTCTCTTCCAGGCGACGACTGGGACGTCCGCTTCCAGGCGACGACTGAGACGTCCTCTTCCAGGCGACGACTGAGACGTCCTCTTCCAGGCGACGACTGAGACGTCCTCTTCCAGGCGACGACTGAGACGTCCTCTTCCAGGCGACGACTGAGACGTCCTCTTCCAGGCGACGACTGAGACGTCCTCTTCCTGGCGACGATTGAGACGTCCTCTTCCAGGCGACGACTCAGACGTTCTCTTCCAGGCGACGACTGAGACATCCTCTTCCAGGCAACGACTGGGACGTCCTCTTCCAGGCGACGACTGGGACGTCCGCTTCCAGGCGACGACTCAGACGTTCTCTTCCAGGCGACGACTCAGACATCCTCTTCCAGGCGACGACTGAGACATCCTCTTCCAGGCGACGACTGGGACGTCCTCTTCCAGGCGACGACTGAGACGTCCTCTTCCAGGCGACGACTGAGACGTCCTCTTCCAGGCGACGACTCAGACGTCCGCTTCCAGGCGACGGCTGGGGCGTCCGCTTCCAGGCGACGGCTGGGACGTCCGCTTCCAGGCGCCGGCTTTAACCCATCACACAATAGGCTACAGGCAGGAGTGAGAGTGCGCCACATATATTCCCATCAGTAATCTGTCTCAAAGCCAAGCTAAAAATACTCTCAGCTGTGGACAAGAGACTGAGGGAGGGCGGCGGCTGTAATGGGGACTGATCTGTATTGAGGCGGGAGAGGAGGATGAGGGCTGGAGTCTGCTCCCTCTTTTACTGAGATGTTAAGTACACTTTGGATTGAAATTCTATTCTGAATATTTTTAATTTCAATTTATATTGTTTGATTGTTTAATGTTTATTGGTGAAAGAAATATATATGAGGGTTTATAGAAGTAGTGTTGGGGGGGGAATTGTTAGTAGCTAATTGTTTTTTCTACCACAGAGGTGGCCACACAGTTACATTGCCAATCAGTATATATACATTTTCTTCTGTCCTCCATGGACAGGGTGAGAGATCTGTTAAACATATCATTTATTGAACAATCAACCCCAGAAGGTGATTGTAGTGCTTTTAAAATGCTAATCTAACCTACAAACATAAATACACAGATATACGTCTGTCGTACGTAAACAGTGTTCGAGGTGTATTTTTACATAAGTGAACCTATGTAAAATGTTTGTAAATATAAACCTATGTTTAACATTTACAAAGGTGAAATGCAATTCTGACCAGCTTCCACATATACCCTGTTTTCAAATACATACACATATACACACATATACCTACATATATCCACGTATATATACATACACCTATGTCTATCCTACTTTGACAGGGAAAGGTTCTAGAGAAAACCAGGGTGAAAATAAACACTTAATCATTAGAGGTGACTAAAATTATGTTAGAAGTGTAGAGAATTGTTTGTGGTGTGGGGGATTGTTTGTGGTGTGGGGGATTGTTTGTGGTGTGGGGGATTGTTTGTGGTGTGGGGGATTGTTTGTGGTGTGGGGGATTGTTTGTGGTGTGGGGATTGTATGTGGTGTGGGGGATTGTTTGTGGTGTGGGGGATTGTTTGTGGTGTGGGGGATTGTATGTGGTGTGGGGGATTGTTTGTGGTGTGGGGGATTGTTTGTGGTGTGGGGAACTGTTTGTGGTGTGGGGGATTGTTTGTGGTGTGGGGGATTGTTTGTGGTGTGGGGGATTGTTTGTGGTGTGGGGAACTGTTTGTGGTGTGGGGGATTGTTTGTGGTGTGGGGGATTGTTTGTGGTGTTAGGGATTGTTTGTTGTGTGGGGAACTGTTTGTGGTGTGGGGGATTGTTTGTGGTGTGAGGGATTGTTTGTGGTGTGAGGAACTGTTTGTGGTGTGGGGGATTGTTTGTGGTGTGGGGGATTGTTTGTGGTGTGGGGGATTGTTTGTGGTGTGAGGGATTGTTTGTGGTGTGAGTAACTGTTTGTGGTGTGGGGGATTGTTTGTGGTGTGGGGGATTGTTTGTGGTGTGAGGGATTGTTTGTGGTGTGAGGAACTGTTTGTGGTATGGGGGATTGTTTGTGGTGTGGGGGATTGTTTGTGGTGTGGGGGATTGTTTGTGGTGTGAGGGATTGTTTGTGGTGTGGGGGATTGTTTGTGGGGTGCGGGATTGTTTGTGGTGTGGGGGATTGTTTGTGGTGTGGGGGATTGTTTGTGGTGTGGGGGATTGTTTGTGGTGTGGGGGATTGTTTGTGGTGTGGGGGATTGTTTGTGGTGTGGGGGATTGTTTGTGGTGTGAGGGATTGTTTGTGGTGTGGGGGATTGTTTGTGGTGTGGGGGATTGTTTGTGGTGTGGGGGATTGTTTGTGGTGTGAGGGATTGTTTGTGGTGTGGGGGATTGTTTGTAGTGTGGGGGATTGTTTGTGGTGTGGGGGATTGTTTGTGGTGTGGGGGATTGTTTGTGGTGTGCGGAACTGTTTGTGGTGTGGGGAACTGTTTATGGTGTGGGGGATTGTTTGTGGTGTGAGGGATTGTTTGTGGTGTGCGGAACTGTTTGTGGTGTGGGGAACTGTTTATGGTGTGGGGGATTGTTTGTGGTGTGAGGGATTGTTTGTGGTGTGCGGAACTGTTTGTGGTGTGGGGAACTGTTTGTGGTGTGGGGGATTGTTTGTGGTGTGGGGGATTGTTTGTGGTGTGGGGGATTGTTTGTGGTGTGGGGGATTGTTTGTGGTGTGAGGGATTGTTTGTGGTGTGGGGAACTGTTTGTGGTGTGGGGGATTGTTTGTGGTGTGGGGGATTGTTTGTGGTGTGGGGGATTGTTTGTGGTGTGAGCGATTGTTTGTGGTGTGGGGAACTGTTTGTGGTGTGGGGAACTGTTTGTGGTGTGGGGGATTGTTTGTGGTGTGGGGGATTGTTTGTGGTGTTAGGGATTGTTTGTTGTGTGGGGAACTGTTTGTGGTGTGGGGGATTGTTTGTGGTGTGAGGGATTGTTTGTGGTGTGAGGAACTGTTTGTGGTGTGGGGGATTGTTTGTGGTGTAGGGAACTGTTTATGGTGTGGGGGATTGTTTGTGGTGTGGGGGATTGTTTGTGGTGTGGGGGATTGTTTGTGGTGTGAGCGATTGTTTGTGGTGTGGGGAACTGTTTGTGGTGTGAGGAATTCTTTGTGGTGTGGGGAACTGTTTGTGGTGTGGGGGATTGTTTGTGGTGTGAGGGATTGTTTGTTTTGTGAGGGATTGTTTGTGGTGTGAGGGATTGTTTGTGGTGTGGGGAACTGTTTGTGGTGTAGAGGATTGTTTGTGGTGTGGGGGATTGTTTGTGGTGTGAGGGATTGTTTGTGGTGTGGGGGATTGTTTGTGGTGTGGGGATTGTTTGTGGTGTGGGGGATTGTTTGTGGTGTGAGGGATTGTTTGTGGTGTGGGAGATTGTTTGTGTGGGGAACTGTTTGTGGTGTGGGGAATTGTTTGTGGTGTGAGGGATTGTTTGTGGTGTGGGGGATTGTTTGTGGTGTGGGGGATTGTTTGTGGTGTGGGGGATTGTTTGTGGTGTGAGGGAATGTTTGTGGTGTGAGGGAATGTTTGTGGTGTGAGGGATTGTTTGTGGTGTGAGGGATTGTTTGTGGTGTGGGGAACTGTTTGTGGTGTGGGGGATTGTTTGTGGTGTGAGGGATTGTTTGTGGTGTGAGGGATTGTTTGTGGTGTGGGGAACTGTTTGTGGTGTGGGGGATTGTTTGTGGTGTGGGGGATTGTTTGTGGTGTGAGGGATTGTTTGTGGTGTGAGGGATTGTTTGTGGTGTGGGGGATTGTTTGTGGTGTGGGGGATTGTTTGTGGTGTGAGGGATTGTTTGTGGTGTGAGGGATTGTTTGTGGTGTGAGGGATTGTTTGTGGTGTGAAGGATTGTTTGTGGTGTGAGGGATTGATTGTGGTGTGAGGGATTGTTTGTGGTGTGAGGGATTGTTTGTGGTGTGAGGGATTGTTTGTGGTGTGAGGGATTGTTTGTGGTGTGGGGGATTGTTTGTGGTGTGGGGGATTGTTTGTGGTGTGAGGGATTGTTTGTGGTGTGAGGGATTGTTTGTGGTGTGAGGGATTGTTTGTGGTGTGAGGGATTGTTTGTGGTGTGAGGGATTGTTTGTGGTGTGGGGGATTGTTTGTGGTGTGAGGGATTGTTTGTGGTGTGAGGGATTGTTTGTGGTGTGGGAAACTGTTTGTGGTGTGGGGGATTGTTTGTGGTGTGGGGGATTGTTTGTGGTGTGAGGGATTGTTTGTGGTGTGAGGCATTGTTTGTGGTGTGGTGGATTGTTTGTGGTGTGAGGGATTGTTTGTGGTGTGGGGGATTGTTTGTGGTGTGAGGGATTGTTTGTGGTGTGGGGGATTGTTTGTGGTGTGGGGGATTGTTTGTGGTGTGAGGGATTGTTTGTGGTGTGGGGGATTGTTTGTGGTGTGGGGGATTGTTTGTGGTGTGGGGGATTGTTTGTGGTGTGAGGGATTGTTTGTGGTGTGGGGGATTGTTTGTGGTGTGAGGGATTGTTTGTGGTGTGGGGGATTGTTTGTGGTGTGGGGGATTGTTTGTGGTGTGGGGGATTGTTTGTGGTGTGAGGGATTGTTTGTGGTGTGAGGGATTGTTTGTGGTGTGGGAAACTGTTTGTGGTGTGGGGGATTGTTTGTTGTGTGGGGGATTGTTTGTGGTGTGAGGGATTGTTTGTGGTGTGAGGGATTGTTTGTGGTGTGGGGGATTGTTTGTTGTGTGGGGGATTGTTTGTGGTGTGAGGGATTGTTTGTGGTGTGAGGGATTGTTTGTGGTGTGAGGGATTGTTTGTGGTGTGGGAGCTTGTTAATGGTGTAGAGGATGGCTATTAGTGTGGAACATGGCTTGTGGTCTAGTTTGGGATGCGAGGTATGATTAGTTGAGTGAGAGATGGTTAACTGTGTTGGATATTCCTAGTTACTTGTTTAGAGTTAGTGAATGGGGGTGGAAACTAGTTAGTTTGAATGTGGGGGAGATATTGGGTAAGGAGCCTGGGGGAGGCCAGGGGCCAGATTCACGAAACCACTTACGAACCTGTCCATCTTTTCTTAATCTTTGGCGGCTTTGTTTACAATTATTAAACAGTTAATGAGCTCTGAAGCACCAGGAGACTGTTTATAACAATAACAACAGTTAATTGGGAAGTTTTTATGTTTGTAAACTGTTTAAGAAATGTAACCAAAGCCGTCAAAGATTGCGGAAAGATGTACACGTTCGTAAATACTTGCGTAAGTGCTTTCGTGAATCTGGCCCCAGATGGCTGAAGGGATGAGAAGGGGTGTGTTAGAGAGGCCATGGTGTGGGTGCAGGTTACTGAAGTGTGGGGAGGGGAGGGGAGGGGGTGGTCGCTACTGTGGGTTACGCCTCACTGTGAGGCGGTAGTTAATCCCGTGGTCACTATGGCGCGCTCTGGCAGTCATATATTGATCATAAGGTAAATGAATCAGTTGATTAGGCTTGGTCGACCCGCCCTCTGACGTCACGGCATACACACACACACACCTGTCAGGTGAATGGTGTTTGGATATTTAAAATACACACTACAATATGTTGTATTGGTTGCATTACTAAACCCCAACACCTTCACTATTACTACCCTATCCCAGGGGTCTGAAGGATGACTGGACAGTGCTCCCGATTCGTAGTCCGGGGATCGATCCCCGGCGGAGGCGGAAACAGATGGGCAGAGCTTTTTCACTCTGATGCCCCTGTTTACCTAGCAGTAAATAGATAGCTGGGAGTTAGACAGGTGCTACGAGCTGGTTCCTGTGTGTGTATTCACCTAGTTGTGAATAATCGATTTGTGAATAATCAAGCCGATTCACAATCGACTTGAGAATGGTCCAGGACGGACCGAAACGTCGTCGTCCCTTCAACTTCTAGTGTGTGGTCTGGTCAACATACTTCAGCCACGTTATTGTGACTCATCGCCTGCATCTAGTTGTGCTTGCGGGGGTTGAGCTCTGGCTCTTTGGTCCCGCCTCTCAACTGTCAATCAACTGGTGTACAGGTTCCTGAGCCTACTGGGCTCTATCATATCTACACTTGAAGCTGTGTATGGAGTCAGCCTCCACCACATCACTGCCTAATGCATTCCATTTGTCTACTACTCTGACACTGAAAAAAAAATTTCTAACGTCTCTATGGCTCATTTGGGCACTCAATTTCCACCTGTGTCCCCTAGTGCGTGTGCCCCTTGTGTTAAATAGTCTGTCTTTATCTACCCTATCAATTCCTTTGAGAATCTTGTATGTGGTGATCATGTCCCCCCCTAACTCTTCTGTCTCCCAGTGACGTGAGGTTTAATTCCCGTAGTCTCTTCTCGTAGCTCATACCCCTCAGTTCGGGTACTAGTCTGGTGGCAAACCTTTGAACCTTTTCTACTTTAGTCTTATTTATGCTTGACTAGATATGCACTCCATGCTGGAGCCGCATACTCCAGAATTGGTCTGACATATGTGGTATACAAGGTTCTGAATGATTCCTTACACAAGTTTCTAAAGGCCGTTCTTATGTTAGCCAACCTGGCATATGCCGCTGATGTTATCCTCTTGATATGGGCTTCAGGGGACAGGTCTGGCGTGATATCAACCCCCAGGTCTTTCTCTCTGATTCTTGAAAAATTTCATCTCCAAAATGATACATTGTATCTGGCCTCCTGCTCTCTACACATATCTTCATTACATTACATTTGTCCGGGTTAAACTCTAACAGCCATTTGTTGAACCATTCCTTCAGTTTGTCCAGGTCTTCTTGAAGCCTCAAGCTGTCCTCCTCTGTCTTAATCCTTCTCATAATTTTGGCGTCGTCGGCAAACATTGAGAGGAATGAGTTAATACCCTCTGGGAGATCATTTACGTATATCAGAAACAGGATAGGTCCGAGTACAGAGCCCTGTGGGACTCCACTGGTGACTTCACGCCATTCTGAGGTCTCACCCCTCACTGTAACTCTCTGCTTCCTATTGCTTAGGTACTCCCTTATCCACTGGAGCGCCCTACCAGTTACTCCTGCCTGTTTCTCCAGCTTATGCATCAACCTTTTATGGGGTACTGTGTCAAAGGCTTTCCGACAGTCCAAAAAAATGCCGTCCGCCCATCCTTCTCTTTCTTGCTTAATCTTTGTCACCTGATCGTAGAATTCTATCAAGCCTGTAAGGCAAGATTTACCCTCCCTGAACCGATGTTGATGGGTTGTCACGAAGTCTCTTCTCTCCAGATGTGTTACTAGTTTTTTTCTCACAATCTTCTCCGTCACCTTGCATGGTATACAAGTTAAGGACACTGGCCTGTAGTTCAGTGCCTCTTGTCTGTCACCCTTTTTGTATATTGGGACCACATTCGCCGCCTTCCATATTTCTGGCAGGTCTCCCGTTTCCAGTGACTTACTATACACTATGGAGAGTGGCAAGCAAAGTGCTCCTGCACACTCTTTCAGTACCCATGGTGAGATTCCGTCCGGCCCAACAGCTTTTCTCACGTCCGGCTCCAATAGGTGCTTCTTGACCTCATCTCTTGTAATTTCGAACGTTTCCAAGGTCACCTGGTTTGCTGCCACCTCTCCTACCCGTCACCTCTCACGTTCATCACCCACACTCACCACTATTTAGGCCTATTATTGGCAGGAATACACCAAATAAATACAATATTGTTTATATAAATATAAATAAACAAACTTTATTGCCTTTTTTAAACAAGAAAAACAGATCCCAAAATAATATTTAAATGCCATCGGTTTGTTGATTGTGTGTGTGATCCCACGTGTGTGTGTGATCCCACGTGTGTGTGTGATCCCACGTGTGTGTGTGATCCCACGTGTGTGTGTGATCCCACGTGTGTGTGTATTGACTATTTGTATCTATAGAATCGAGCTATTTTAGCTCTTGGACTCCGCCTTTCTAACCAATTTATTTTTTCTCTATTATGTCTACTGCACATAGTTCTCAAACACCCCCACACACAGGCACACCCCCAGGAAGCAGCCCGTAGCAGCTGTCTAACTCCCAGGTACCTATTTACTGCTAGGTGAACAGGAGTGTCAGGGATGCCATTTCTGCAAATGGGCAGAAATTCTGCCCATTTGTTTCTGCCTCTACCGGGGATCGAACCCCGGCCCTTAGAGCTACGACCCCAGAGCGTTGTCCACTCAGCCTCGAGGCCCCCATATACGCGTGTCTGTGTGCGTGATCCCACGTGTGTGTGTGCGCGCGCGTGTGTAAGGGCTGAACAGCCACGTGTTCTGGTCATCTGGAAGTGTGGGAAGTTGAGTGTGAAATTGCGTGTCTGCGTGCGCAAATCCTACGGTCATGTCGAGTGTGATCGATCACACGCGAGTGATCCATTGCACAGTAATTGTGTTATTAGTAGAGTTCTGCCCTGTCACCCTCACTCTCACCCTGCCCCCACTACACCCTGGTGTTGGTGACCTCACCCTGGTGATGGTGACGTCACCCTGCCCCCACTACACCCTGGTGATGGTGACGTCACCCTGCCCCCACTACACCCTGGTTGATAGTGACGTCACCCTGCCCCCACTACACCCTGGTGATGGTGACCTCACCCTGCCTCCACTACACCCTGGTGATGGTGACGTCACCCTGCCTCCATTACACTCTACCTCATCACAATCTACCTCCATTACACTCAACCTGCAACTCACCGTAGTTGCTGATGGTGAGAGAACTGTGCCCAGCTCCACCATAGTGTGGAGCGTGCAGGCAGCACCACACTGGCGGTCACAGTGTCCAGGTCATATGACACTTCTCATTATCGACTTAGTATCGTCTCTTGAAATACATGTAAAAAAAGCGGGCTCACCATAGCCCGTGTTTCTTGGAACTTTTTGTTCCAGGTAGCGAATTTTTAACAACAACATCATCTGGAAATAGGATGAACAGTTCATCTTACAGGATGAACAACCCAGCGGGTTTTCTTCCTATTGGGGAGTGTTATACATTCTGCTATGGCGGTATGTCCACTCACAAGATGAGTGGCGCTGCCCAATAAACTCGCCCCTCGGGGCAAAATTTAAAAAATCTTGAAATACTCACTCTACAATCTTGAGGTTATCTTGAGATATCTGAGGTTATCTTGAGATACAATGCAGTAGATGTTATATGTAATTTGGTTGTAGTACAATGCAAACTTGTATATATTACATTTTTGTAAAATTAATGGTTTGTTAATTACAAAAATTTAGACAGAGTATTTATTGATTCTAATCATATCAAAATCCACAAACTACCAATAAGGAATCATCATTAATAAAGAGGAAAATTAATAGGGTAATGAAAGTTACTTATTCAGAACTTTTACACACGTTTTGGACTTGTCCTCTCAAGCAGTAGGTCGCATTTTACACGCTATCGTAACAAACGTTACAAATGCAGCCTGTTAAGAAAAGAAACAGCTCACGAATATTAGAGTTTTCTGTGCATCGGACTCGATAAGTTAGGTGGGTTACTTGGGTTGGTACGCTTCTGGTTATGCTAAATGGTTGTATTGTTTACGGAGTGGCAGATGAGAACAGGTTGAATAAGGAAACAGGAAACATACTTTTGTTTTCAGGAGTGACTGAAGAGCAATCTTGGTGATGGCAGGAGAACCCTCTACACAGAGCACAACATAGCTCACCACGCACAGGATCAAAGCTAGACAGAGGCTTCTCAAAAATACCTTTTTCACCCTATAATTTACTTCAGGGTTCTTATATATTTAACAGCGGAAGTTACAGCTCTTATCCAAGATAGAAACCCATCCACCACAAGTCATCCACCACAAGTCATCCACCACAAGTCATCCACCACAAGCCATCCACCACAACCCATGCGCCACAAGCCATCCACCACAAGCCATCCACCACAACCAATCCACCACAACCCATCCACCACAAGCCATCCACCACAAGCCATCCACCACAAGCCATCCACCACAACCCATCTACCACAAGTCATCCACCACAAGTCATCCACCACAAGTCATCCACCACAAGTCATCCACCACAAGCCATCCACCACAACCCATGCGCCACAAGCCATCCACCACAAGCCATCCACCACAACCAATCCACCACAACCCATCCACCACAAGCCATCCACCACAAGCCATCCACCACAAGCCATCCACCACAACCCATCTACCACAAGTCATCCACCACAAGTCATCCACCACAAGCCATCCACCACAACCAATCCACCACAACCCATCCACCACAACCCATCCACCACAAGCCATCCACCACAAGCCATCCAACACAACCCATCTACCACAAGTCATCCACCACAAGTCATCCACCACAACCCATCCACCACAACCCATGCGCCACAAGCCATCCACCACAACCCATCCACCACAACCAATCCACCACAACCCATCCACCACAACCCATCCACCACAACCCATCCACCACAAGTCATCCACCACAAGTCATCCACCACAAGCCATCCACCACAAGCCATCCACCACAACCCATCTACCACAAGTCATCCACCACAAGTCATCCACCACAAGCCATCCACCACAAGCCATCCACCACAAGCCATCTACCACAAGTCATCCACCACAAGTCATCCACAACAAGCCATCCACCACAACCCATCTACCACAAGTCATCCACCACAAGTTATCCACAACAAGTCATCCACCACAACCAATCCACCACAACCCATCCACCACAACCCATCTACCACAACCCATCCACCACAATCATCCACCACAAGTCATCCACCACAAGCCATCCACCACAAGCCATCCACCACAACCCATCTACCACAAGTCATCCACCACAAGTCATCCACCACAAGCCATCCACCACAAGCCATCCACCACAAGCCATCCACCACAAGCAATCCACCACAAGTCATCCACCACAAGTCATCCACCACAAGCCATCCACCACAAGCCATCCACCACAAGCCATCCACCACAAGCAATCCACCACAATCCATCCACCACAAGCCATCCACCACAACCAATGCGCCACAACCCCCATACACCAGGACCTTACGTATCCTTGTCTAACCTAACCTTGCATATCCTTGCCTAACCTAACCTTACGTATCCTTGCCTAACCTAACCTTACATACCTTGCCTAACCTAACCTTACGTATCCTTGTCTAACGTAACCTTACGTATCCTTGTCTAACCTAACCTTACGTATCCTTGTCTAACCTAATCTTACGTATCCTTGCCTAACCTAACCTTACGTATCCTTGCCTAACCTAACCTTACGTATCCTTGTCCTAACCTAACCTTACGTATCCTTGCCTAACCTAACCTTACGTATCCTTGCCTAACCTAACCTTACGTATCCTTGCCTAACCTAACCTTATCCTTGCCTAACCTAACCTTACGTGTCCTTGCTTAGCCTAACCTTACGTATAGTTGCCTAACCTAACCTTACGTATCCTTGCCTAACCTAACCTTACGTATCCTTGCCTAACGTAACCTTACATATCCTTGCCTAACCTAACCTTACGTATCCTTGCCAAACCTAACCTAACCTAACCTAAAATTGTGTTCGTCTTGGACGCACCTTCACGGGACACCGCCTGATTTGGACAGATGATAACATCGGGAAGAAACGAAGCGATCATACGTGAACATAATCACTCACTTGCAAGTGTTAACTACAATTGTCATATTGTGATATATCAAGGACTTGTTTATGGTCATGTCTACACTTGAGGAGTGTAGTACACACCTCTCTATACACGTGAGAGATAATGAATCACTGATCACAGCCGATTCTGAAGCATCTAACTCTCAACTGAACGACACTATGTATAGTGGGTGCATAGTGACAACAGAGTTTGTCTGTTTCTCTCTCTCTCTCTCTCTCTCTCTCTCTCTCTCTCTCTCTCTCTCTCTCTCTCTCTCTCTCTCTCTCTCTCTCTCTCTCTCTCTCTCTCTCTCTCTCTCTCTCTCTCTCTCTCTCTCTCTCTCTCTCTCTCTCTCTCTCTCCTCTCTCTCTCTCTCTCTCTCTCTCTCTCTCTCTCTCTCTCTCTCTCTCTCTCTCCCCTTTAGTTTCTAATCTCACCTAATCTCATTTGCCTGTCTTTAGCTGCGCCCATGTCTTCCCCAGTCTCAATATAAGAGGCACTTTCCCCGCTCCTAATTCATTGATATCCAGCGGGAGCCATTGTTGGACGACACTAATATCCACCAGTTGTCGATGATAATATTAATTTTATCTTCAAAAGTCATCGATCACCCAAATTATGGAGATTATTGGTGGGTCGGTGGCACGGGAATGTGTACATTATTTATGGCTGGGACGAAATCACATTTATTCACGCCATTTTGTATTGTTAACCCAATCACAAGGTGAATGATATGTTGGAGAGAGACCACAGGTTGGGAGAGAGAGGGAGAGGGAGAGAGAGAGAGAGAGAGAGAGAGAGAGAGAGAGAGAGGAGAGAGAGAGAGAGAGAGAGAGAGAGAGAGAGAGAGAGAGTGGGAGAGAGAGAGAGAGGAGAGAGAGAGAGAGAGAGAGAGGAGAGAGAGAGAGAGAGAGAGAGAGAGAGAGAGAGAGAGAGAGAGAGAGAGAGAGAGAGAGAGAGAGAGAGACAGAGAGAGAGAGAGAGAGAGAAGAGAGAGAGAGATAGAGAGAGAGAGAGAGAGAGAGAGAGAGAGAGAGAGAGAGAGAGACAGAGAGAGAGAGAAGAGAGAGAGAGAGAGAGAAGAGAGAGAGAGAGAGAGAGAGAGAGAGAGAGAAAAAAACAGAGAGAGAGAGAGAGAGAGAGAGAGAGAGAGAGAGAGAGAGAGAGAGAGAGAGAGAGAGAGAGAGAGAGAGAGTACACTCATTGCATCTGTGTTATCACAACTAACACCTTCATTAATAGTACCAAAGCCTTAACCCTCACCATTACTACCACCATCCCTACAACAATCACCCTCACCATTACTACCACCATCCCTATAACTATCACCCTCACCATTACCACCTCTGTCTCTACAGTGCAAATTTCTGACAATTGACACCGTCATTACACCTACAAACATCTCCAGAGCTACCACTATCTACAAAACTCTCATAGCTACCACAATTAACCCTATCCTCAAACTCCACAACTGCCACCATCACTACAACTATCACCATCACAACTCCCATCATCACCACTTCCACAACCTTAGCCCCAGCTGTCACCTTAGCCCCAGCTGTCACCTTAGCCCCAGCTGTCACCTTAGCCCCAGCTGTCACCTTAGCCCCAGCTGTCACCTTAGCCCCAGCTGTCACCTTAGCCCCAGCTGTCACCTTAGCCCCAGCTGTCACCTTAGCCCCAGCTGTCACCTTAGCCCCAGCTGTCACCTTAGCCCCAGCTGTCACCTTAGCCCCAGCTGTCACCTTAGCCCCAGCTGTCATAACAGTCTTCACTAAGACTCAAAATTGGAAAAAACAACCCCAATTATCCCACTAGCATTACCCCCCCTCAACCTCCCCTCCCCTCCACCACCACCACCAT
>NC_059608.1:15393550-15396050 GCF_020424385.1 Procambarus clarkii
CCCATTATCATCGTCACCACTACTACCATCACCACCACCACCACCACCACCACCACCATCACCACCACCACCATCCACACCACCACCATCACCACCACCACCATTATCATCGTCACCACTACTACCGTCACCACTACCACCATCACCACCACCACCATCACACCCCACTCGTCACCACCATCACCACCACCATTATCATCGTCACCACCACCACCACCACCATCACCACCACCACCATTATCATCGTCACCACTACTACCATCACACCACCACCATCAACACCACCACCATCACAACCACCACCATCACCACCACCACCACACCACCACCATCACCACCACCACCATCACCACCACCACCATCACCACCACCACCATTATCATCCATCACCACTACTACCATCACACCACCATCATCACCACCACCACCATCACCACCACCACCATCACCACCACCACCATCACCACCACACCACCACCATCACCACCACCACCATTATCATCGTCACCACTACTACCATCACCACCATCACCACCACCACCATTATCATCGTCACCACTACTACCATCACCACCACCACCATCACCACCACCACCATCACCACCACCACCATCACCACCACCACCATCACCACCACCACCATTAGCATCGTCACCACTACTACCATCACCACCACCACCATCACCACCACCACCATTATTATCGTCACCACTACTACCATCACCACCACCACCATCACCACCACCACCATTATCATCGTCACCACTACTACCATCACCACCACCACCATCACCACCACCACCATCACCACCACCACCATCACCACCACCACCATTATCATCGTCACCACTACTACCATCACCACCACCACCATCACCACCACCACCATTATCATCGTCACCACTACTACCATCACCACCACCACCATCACCACCACCACCATTATCATCGTCACCACTACTACCATCACCACCATCACCACCACCACCATTATCATCGTCACCACTACTACCATCACCACCATCACCACCACCACCATTATCATCGTCACCACTACTACCATCACCACCACCACCATCACCACCACCACCATTATCATCGTCACCACTACTACCATCACCACCACCACCATCACCACCACCACCATCACCACCACCACCATCACCACCACCACCATCACCACCACCACCATTATCATCGTCACCACTACTACCATCACCACCATCACCACCACCACCATTATCATCGTCACCACTACTACCATCACCACCACCACCATCACCACCACCACCATTATCATCGTCACCACTACTACCATCACCACCACCACCATCACCACCACCACCATTATCATCGTCACCACTACTACCATCACCACCACCACCATCACCACCACCACCATCACCACCACCACCATCATCTTTTAAGGTATGCAGGCCATCCTCCTGTTGTGGGAGTACTTATAGTAACAAGGAGGACCATAGTATATAGACCCATCTTCAACACTATTAGAAAGTATAAATCTGAACTACTGAGTTGGACAAACCGGAAAACTATTTTTACCCGTGTTGCTTTGACAAATTAACCTATCCTAGCCTCCCTAGGCCTAATTCACGATATCTGAGGCCTAATATAGTACATATGTGTGCTATACTTGGCCTAGGAATATTTAAGTTTGTGTTTTAACTTCATTTATTTTAAAAGAATTCCTTACTAGTCAGTATACTACTATTTAAAAGCTAAGTACGTACGAATTCTGACTACTGACGGTGGTCACAATAGGTACTAGACCGGAGGATGTGTTGGTGTACGATAATGAGGGTAGGAGGAGACCCCTGGTGGTCTGGGGCCAGATTCACGAAAGCACTTACGCAAGCACTTACGGACGTGTACATCTTTCCTCAATCTTTGACGGCTTTGGTTACATTTATTAAACAGTTTACAAGCATAAAAACTTGCCAATCAACTGTTGTTATTGTTATAAACAGCCTCCTGGTGCTTCGGAGCTCATTAACTGTTTAATACTTGTAAACAAAGCCGCTAAAGATTGAAAAAAGATGTACAGGTTCGCAAGTGCTTTCGTGAATCTGGCTCCTGCGCCACAAGCAGCAGGCTATTATATGAACCCGAATGAGTAAAGATTTAAAGACTGGATTTATCTCCAACAATTACAAGAGACATTAACACGGGAACATCCGGAACACGTTGGAAGCTGGCAAACATTTTAATTTCATTTTATAACTTAAATAAGGAATCTTTCGAAGCAATCAATATACCCTACGTTAGACTGGTGTTGAGGTATGCATCGTCTGCCAGGACCTCATAAAGGCCAAGCCCCAATTTAACATCTACAAAGGTTTGCTGCAAGATTAGTTACATAAGTAAGGCGATTGACAACAAGGGCAGCAGGCGGCTACCAGGAGCTAGACCTCACAGGTGTTACTGTTAGTTAAGTGCTGTTAGGTAAGAACCTCTACCACCGTCACCATCACTTCCACTA
>NC_059608.1:15398550-15428550 GCF_020424385.1 Procambarus clarkii
CAGGGGGTCAGTGTGCCACTCAGGGGGTCAGTGTGCCACTCAGGGGGTCATTGTGCCCCTCAGGGGGTCAGTGTGCCACTCAGAGGGTCATTGTGCCCCTCAGGGGGTCAGTGTGCCACTCAGGGGGTCATTGTGCCCCTCAGGGGGTCAGTGTGCCACTCAGGGGGCTAGTGTGCCCCGCAGGGGGTCATTGTGCCCCTCAAGGGGGCTCAGTGTGCCACTCAGGGGGGCCAGTGTGCCCCTCAGGGGGTCAGTGTGCCCCCTGAGGGGGGTCATTGTGCCCCTCAGGGGGCCAGTGTGTCCTTCAGGGGGCCGGTGTGCCCCTCAGGGGGTTGGTGTGCCCCTCAGGAGTCTGTTCTTCTTTATTTCGTAAATAATGAATTCATTTATATTCGGTTGCTTCAGATCTGATATTTTAATAACTTGTTTCCAGGTGTTGGAGCCATTGATAAGTAATATTAGTTTTGGGTATTCCTTAGCATTGTCACAACTTTTACTAAACTGTATATAAGGAATAATATTTTAGTCAAGCGAATTTCAGTAGACTTAGTTGTGGTTGAGAATATGAACCAATGCGGAGTTTATATATATATATATATATATATATATATATATATATATATATATATATATATATATATATATATATATATATATATATATATATATATATATATGTCGTACCTAGTAGCCAGAACGCACTTCTCAGCCTACTATGCAAGGCCCGATTTGCCTAATAAGCCAAGTTTTACTGAATTAATATATTTTCTCTATTTTTTTCTTATGAAATGATAAAGCTACCCATTTCATTATGTATGAGGTCAATTTTTTTTATTGGAGTTAAAATTCACGTAGATATGTGACCGAACCTAACCAACCCTACCTAACCTAACCTAACCTATCTTTATAAGTTAGGTTAGGTTAGGTAGCCGAAAAAGTTAGGTTAGGTTAGGTTAGGTAGGTTAGGTAGTCGAAAAACAATTATTTCATGAAAACTTGGCTTATTAGGCAAATCGAGCCTTGCATAGTAGGCTGAGAAGTGCGTTCTGGCTACTAGGTACAACTACCACCACCAACATTACCACCACCACAACTACCACCATCAACATTACCACCATCGACATCAAAACAACTCGAGGAAGGGAAGTTTCAGGATAAAGGGCCAAGCCCTTACGAATACATATAGCACTTGGAAGGGACCAGGAAAGGTGTCAAACCACTTGGACAGTCTGGGATTGAACGCCGACCTGCATGAAGCGAGACCGACGCTCTACCGTGCATTCCCAAGTGGTTTGAATCATCAATCACTACCACTACCATCCCCAGTACCACTACCAAGATAACAACCACGACGACCACCACCACCACAACTAATACCACCACCACCACCACCACCCTGCCGTGTGTGGAGGTAGAGACTCAGCTTCCAGGAGTTTAACCATTAAAAGCGCAGACTTATTGACTGGAAACGAGTAGATTTCCCCCACCAGCCACGCTGCCTTGACTGTGTAGGTTGTATGTTCCAGGAGACTGTTGTAGTTTGGAGGTGGTGTTGTGTTTATGGCGACGGTCGTGTATTTTTGGAGGTGGTGTTGTGTTAATGGAGACGGTCTTGTATGTTTGGAGGTGGTGTTGTGTTAATGGGGACGGTCTTGTATTTTTGGAGGTGGTGTTGTGTTAATGGAGACGGTCGTGTATTTTTGGAGGTGGTGTTGTGTTAATGGAGACGGTCGTGTATTTTTGGAGGTGGTGTTGTGTTAATGGAGACGGTCGTGTATTTTTGGAGGTGGTGTTGTGTTAATGGAGACGATTTGCATTTTTGTAATCCCTGTTGCAAGTTAAAGCCATTGTTTTATCGATACACTTTATTTCAGTATATATAAAGAGGATATTGCATTTCTAGAAACAGTGTAGTGCTTTGGAGGTTGTCTATGTGTCAAGGGAGAGCTTATTTGAGAGTGTTGCATCTCACTGTATGTTTCGTGTTTATTTTGGAGGCGATGAAGAATATCAAAAAATTGGTGCGCCATTTATTCCTAAATTTCGGAAGCAATTACAAATGTTATGGGTTTAGTTTTGTGCTTAAGAAGACAATGTTGTGTTTTAAGGAGGAATATACTGGATATGAAGTCATTAATGTAGTTTAGAAATTGGAACGTATTTTAAGTAGTAATTTAAAATGTGAATGATGGGCCGTGTATCTCTCTCTCTCTCTCTCTCTCTCTCTCTCTCTCTCTCTCTCTCTCTCTCTCTCTCTCTCTCTCTCTCTCTCTCTCTCTCTCTCTCTCTCTCTCTCTCTCTCTCTCTCTCTCTCTCTCTCTCTCTGTATTTTCACGATTCATTTTATATATAAATGGAACTCTCCGTCTCTTCAAGATTAGTGGGGAGAGAGGAGGGAACTGTGGTGAGTGGGGAGAAGGAGAGGAAATAGGGAAGATGGGAGGAAAGAGTGACAAAGAAGAGGGGGAGTAAACATATGGAAAGGGGTGAAAAGGGAGGTGGCGATAGGAGACACACCATCCCGGACCCCCCCCCCCCGGTTTGGTGTACCCTCCTGGTGTACCCCTCCTGGTGTACCCTCCTGGTGTACCTCTCCTGGTGTACCCTCCTGGTGTACCCTCCTGGTGTACCCTCCTGGTGTACCCTCCTGGTGTACCCCTCCTGGTGTACCCTCCTGGTGTATCCTCCTGGTGTACCCTCCTGGTGTACCCTCCTGGTGTACCCTCCTGGTGTACCCTCCTGGTGTACCCTCCTGGTGTACCCTCCTGGTGTACCCTCCTGGTGTACCCTCCTGGTGTACCCTCCTGGTGTACCCCTCCTGGTGTACCCTCCTGGAGTACCTCTCCTGGTGTACCCTCCTGGTGTACCTCTCCTGGTGTACCCTCCTGGTGTACCCTCCTGGTGTACCCTCCTGGTGTACCCTCCTGGTGTATCCTCCTGGTGTACCCTCCTGGTGTACCCTCCTGGTGTACCCTCCTGGTGTACCCTCCTGGTGTACCCTCCTGGTGTACCCTCCTGGTGTACCTCTCCTGGTGTACCCCTCCTGGTGTACCCTCCTGGTGTACCCTCCTGGTGTATCCTCCTGGTGTACCCTCCTGGTGTACCCTCCTGGTGTACCCTCCTGGTGTACCCTCCTGGTGTACCCTCCTGGTGTATCCTCCTGGTGTACCCTCCTGGTGTACCCTCCTGGTGTACCCTCCTGGTGTACCCTCCTGGTGTACCCTCCTGGTGTACCTCTCCTGGTGTACCCTCCTGGTGTACCCTCCTGGTGTACCCTCCTGGTGTACCCTCCTGGTGTACCCCTCCTGGTGTACCCTCCTGGTGTATCCTCCTGGTGTACCCTCCTGGTGTACCCTCCTGGTGTACCCTCCTGGTGTACCCTCCTGGTGTACCCTCCTGGTGTACCCTCCTGGTGTACCCTCCTGGTGTACCCTCCTGGTGTACCCTTGAACGTTTGACACAATAACAATAAAATAGTAGAAATAGGAAGATTAATTGACGAGCCACTGTCGTAAAATGTATTTTAGGCAGAAGGCCAGTTTATCATAGCCTTACTATGCTTGGGAGAGCCCAGCCAATCACAACAGGTAACGAGTTATTCACCGACCAATCACATTAGGGCTCTAGTGGACGCAGAGGCGTGACTTCAGTGACAAGTTCATGACCTAAAATCAAACTTTATAAAGGCAATAAATTTTCTTGCAGTTTCTGGTATTCTATTTCCTTTATCTTTATTAATTTAGTGATTTATATGTATCACTGTGCCCCGTATATAAATATATATATATATATATATATATATATATATATATATATATATATATATATATATATATATATATATATATATATATATATATATATATATATATATATATATATACAGTATATATATTTAGGGGTACCACCACTGGTTTAATTAAAGGGACCCACATCCTCGAAGAAGAAAATAAATAGTGTTCAGAGAAGACCTTGTGGATTCTCACTGAATACTTTAATCTTTTCCTCTCCTACCACCCATATTATTATTTTTTATTTGATTTTATTGCAATGCTACAGTTTACTGCCCGTATATATATATATATATATTTATCTGTCAATTGGTCGACCCCCATTCAACCCTTTGCGATAGAACAAGACTAATAATACCAACTTTAGCAATCCCGCTAAACACCAGACTCCATCCTAATTAAGGTTCATCCCACATATTGAACATGGAGATAAAATGATAGTTTGTCTTGTGAAGTTCATTTATTGATGCATGGTGTGTGAAGATGGGGATAGTGATGATAGGGAAGGTGGTGACGGGTGGTGAAGGATAGGCAAGGTGGTGACGGGTGGTGAAGGATAGGCAAGGTGGTGACGGCTGGGGAAGGAGAGGCAAGGTGGTGACGGGTGGGGTAGGTGGTGAGCGGTAAGGAAGGATAGTGATGACGATGGTTGTTAATGAGGTACCCGACGGTGCCCGGGTAGTGAAGATAGTTACATTACAGTGTTGAAGGTTGTGTGTAGCCAAGACGGTCACAGTTATGATAGCTGTGTGTATATATTTATTGATGTGTCAAGATGGTTACTATCTGTGTGTCTCTGGATTGATCCCTATTTCCAATCTCGCTAAACACTAGACTCCATCCTAATTAAGGTTCATCCTTATAATAGCCTCTCATCTTGGGTCATCTGCTCTTCTAACAATGGGAGCTGCTCAGGCTCGGTTGTGAACACTCCATGGAAACTGGGATTCAGTGCCTCGCAGATTTCCTTGTCGCTTTCTGTACATGCCCCGTTTTGTTTTCATGAGTCTTATCACTTGCTCGTTCACCGACATTTTCCCTCGTATATGTCTGTGCAGTAGCTTGGGTTGCTGTTCTGTACTCACCTAGTTGTACTCACCTAGTTGTGTTTGCGGGGGTTGAGCTCTGGCTCTTTGGTCCCGCCTCTCAACCGTCAATCAACAGGTGTACAGATTCCTGAGCCTATCGGGCTCTGTCATATCTACACTTGAAACTGTGTATGGAGTCAGCCTCCACCACATCACCCCCTAAACGCACTCACAGACGGACTCTGTGTGTGCGTGTGTGTGTTTTAACTATTTGTGACTGCGGGATCGAGCTGTCCGCTCCTAGATTTCGCCTTTAGAAGCATCGGTTGTCTAATGTACTGACTTCTCCCACACACACACACCCAGGAAGAAGCCCGTAGCAGCTGTCTAACTCCCAGGTACCTATTTACTGTACCTGGAGGAGGAGGAGGTAACAGGGGGATCAGGGCGAAAGCCAAGTATGTGTGACTGGGAGTCAGCCAGTCAGTCATATGGCACAGTACACCTGACAAACACCACCCATCAACTGCTATAGACCTGTGGCTAGATTCCCGAAGCAGTTACGCAAGCACTTACGAACCTTAACATCTTTTCTCAATCTTTAGCGGCTTTGTTTACAATTATTAAACAGTTAATGAGCTCCGAAGCACCAGGAGGCTGTTTATAACAATACCAACAGTTGAGTGGGAAGTGTTCATGCTTGTAACCTGTTTAATAAATGAATTCAAAGCCGTCAAAGATTGAGGAAAGATGTACACGTTTGTAAGTATTTACAAAACTGATCGTGAATGTGGCCCCCAGACTCGTATCACTATGTTAAGCGCGCATCACATCATTGTGTCAAGTCGGTAGTGAGGCAGAGAAGAATTGGCGGCAGGACGAGTGGACCTCGAGAGGGATAGACGATGGGAAAGAGCGAGGGAGGGCTAGGCAATGTAGGCAGCGACAATACCTCTATCGTGGGCTGCCTTGTGTCCCTGCTATTCCTTGCCCACTTATTTGCATATAATACCGTCTATTGCGTGTTGCGTGTGTTGTGAATAGGCCGGGCCGCATCGTAGGCTTTCCATCAATCAAGTTACGGGCTCACCATAGCCCGTGCTACATGGAACTTTGTTCCAGGTAGCGAATCTTTAACAACAACAACAACGTAGGCTTTGCCTTGATCTGCTGTAACCGGAGGACTGAAGCGGTGCAAACTGACCAGAGACACTTCGACGGAAAGTGGCCTCAACTTGTAATTCAAGACTTAAGGCCAAGACTTTATCTGAAGCCAAGAAACTGTTTATTTCACGAAAACTGCCCAACTACTTGCGTCGAAGACATAAATACATCATTTAATAGAGCAGATCAAAGGCTGTGTTTCACATGGTCAGTTGAGACCTGAAACAGGTACAGTACATGTTGTTGGCTCCCTTTTGTTTAAACTTTCCGTCTGTGAGTGCGCCGCACCTGATTTTGAGCCTGGCACTTGTATTCGAGCCTTTCGCATGTCTGATCACTACATATGTGTTTGATCACCACACATGTGTTTTATCACCACACATGTGTTTTATCACCACACATGTGTTTGATCACCACACATGTGTTTGATCATCACACATGTGTCTGATCACCACACATGTGTCTGATCACCACACATGTGTCTGATCACCACACATATGTTTGATCATCACACATGTGTCTGATCACCACACATGTGTTTGATCACCTCACATGTGTTTGATCACCACACATGTGTCTGATCACCACACATGTGTGTGATCACCACACATGTGTCTGATCACCTCACATGTGTTTGATCACCACACATGTGTTTGATCACCACACATGTGTTTGATCATCACACATGTGTTTGATTATCACACATGTGTCTGATCACCACACATGTGTCTGATCACCACACATGTGTCTGATCACCACACATATGTTTGATCATCACACATGTGTCTGATCACCTCACATGTGTTTGATCACCACACATGTGTTTGATCACCACACATGTGTTTGATCATCACACATGTGTCTGATCACCACACATGTGTCTGATCACCACACACGTGTGTGATCACCACACACGTGTCTGATCACCATGTTCAAACAATATAGGAAAAAAGACACATTAAAACTGCTGTTATCGCCAGAGGTTGAAGACAAATGAATAAATGAATAAATTTGTCACTGGCGACAAAATATTTTCAGAAATCGTTTTTTCTATTGGTTCGTTTTCCATTCTGTAGAAAAAACAGCCCTTTGACGTTTCCGACCAACCTGTCTACCAATGTGTCTACCAATCTGTCTACCAATCTACCAACCTGTCTACCAATCTGTCTACCAATCTGTCTACAAACCTGTCTACCAATCTGTCTACCAATCTGTCTACCAATCTGTCTACCAATCTATCCTCATCGCCATACATCTCTTACGCTCTCGACCCCAACGTAAACATTGCTGTGGTTTAGGCAAATTAAAATCGCCTGATTATTGACTCTTCCTAGTGCGACTTGACATAGGTTTCAGTAGGTCAAGTTTTGACGGTTCTGGCTAGGCCAAAACCGCTGCATTTCTTACGGAGTGGCAGACGAGCCAAGGATGCACTTCAAGACCGTAGCTGGGCTCGGTTACGGGCATCACTTGGGTCATTAGTGTCATTGTAATAACATCGCACTCAGTAGATCTTGAGAAACTTTGGACTGAGTTCGAGGAGAAGTTGGTGAGAAGTTTGTGTACTGTCTCAAGCAGGAGACCCAGGCGGTATACAAGGCCGTCTCCCTGACAGGAGGAGACGGGGGTCACTCTCGACCACGGTGAGGAGACTAAGACCGGATGACGTGGTGTTCAGAGCGGATGACGTGGTGTTCAGAGCGGATGAATGTGGTGTTCAGACCGGATGACGTGGTGTTCAGACCGGATGACGTGGTGTCTAGAGCGGATGACGTGGTGTTCAAAGCGGATGACGTGGTGTTCAGAGTGGATGACGTGGTATTCAGAGCGGATGACGTGGTGTTCAGACCGGATGACGTGGTGTTCAGAGCGGATGACGTGGTGTTCAGACCGGTTGACGTGGTGTTCAGAGCGGATGACGTGGTGTTCAGACCGGATGACGTGGTGTTCAGAGCGGATGACGTGGTGTTCAGACCGGTTGACGTGGTGTTCAGAGCGGATGACGTGGTGTTCAGAGCGGATGACGTGGTGTTCAGACCGGATGACGTGGTGTTCAGACCGGATGACGTGGTGTTCAGAGCGGATGACGTGGTGTTCAGACCGGTTGACGTGGTGTTCAGACCGGTTGACGTGGTGTTCAGAGCGGATGACGTGGTGTTCAGAGCGGATGACGTGATGTTCAGAGCGGATGACGCAGCCGTATTTCGTGGCACGTCACCGACTATGAACACCCGTGTTGGACGCCCGCACACCCATACGGGTTGGTCACTGTGGGAGCTGGTCACTGTGGGAGCTGGTCACTGTGAGAGCTGGTCACTGTGGGAGCTGGTCACTGTGGGGGCTGGTCACTGTGGGAGCTGGTCACTGTGGGAGCTGGTCACTGTGGGGGCTGGTCACTGTGGGAGCTGGTCACTGTGGGGGCTGGTCACTGTGGGAGCTGGTCACTGTGGGGGCTGGTCACTGTGGGGGCTGGTCACTGTATCACTGTCACTAACGCCTACGGTCGACCGTCCAGCCTAAGGGATGGGACGGAGGGAGGGATGGGGCTGGAGGAGTGAGGGAGGGAGGGAGGGTGGGAGGGAGGGACGGACAGAGGGAGGGAGGGAGGGACGGACAGTGGAAGGGAGGGATGGAGGGAGAGACAGTGGAAGGGAGGGATGGAGGGAGGGAATGATACCATGACAGCAACATGGGAGGGAAGAAGTTTGGGTAAATATATGACCAGTACATTTTGTTAAGAATTATACTGAAGAACTGGTAAGTATCTGCGAGGAACATCTGAACACTTCACACTAGCTCTTCACCACAAGTAAAAGTGAACATCTGAACACTTCACACTAGCTCTTCACCACAAGTAAAAGTGAACATCTGAACACTTCACACTAACTCTTCACCACAAGTAAAAGTGAACATCTGAACACTTCACACTAACTCTTCACCACAAGTAAAAGTAATTTTTTTTTTTAATTTTGCCCCGAGGGGCGAGTTTATTGGGCAGCGCCACTCATCTTGTGAGTGAACATACCGCCATAGCAGAATGTACAACACTCCCAATAGGAAGAAAACCCGCTGGGTTGTTCATCCTGTCACTTGTACCCAGACACAGCTGGGACTTGCTTAACTGTCTCAAGTGAACAGCTCCTCAAACAAGAAGATTAACATTTATCAACCCTTAAAAGCTTACGTTATCTTGCGGGTGCAAAATTGGGAAATCTTTTAAGAACAGTATCAACATTTGACAATAAGTGTTTTCCTAACTCAAACAATGTGGGGTTTATTATTCTACAGTTATTCCTAATATCTCTCAGGTGTTCACATTCACGTAGATAGTGGTCAAGGCGGGGTCCATCACTCTCACCACAGATGCTGCAACTTCGCTGATCAACTGTTGTTTCCATTCCAAATCTCCATGGATATTTGTATCCAAGACGGATTCTCGCTATTACAGATTCTCTCCCTCGTCGTCCTCCTCTTCGGCCATACTGATTGGGATTGCCAGCTGCAACCATGTTGTACCATCGTACAGATTCACTGGTTTGTGCTTCTATCCTCCTTTCCTCAGTTACCTTGTCACGGTGATGTTGCCTGATAATACCTCTAATTTGTAGTTGAGTCTTGGGTATGAAGTATTCAATATGGTCTCCTTCAGCGCCTTCAGCAGCCAGCACATCTGCTCGTTCATTCCCACATATTCCAACATGGGAGGGGATCCACAGAAACTTGATGACTCTTCCCTGGTTGGTAAGTACTCTCACAGCTCTCTTGATTTCAGCGACTATTGCAAGATTTTCTGTCTGATTTTTACTTAGGCTTTGCAGTGCTGCTTTTGAATCGGTGCAAATCACTGCACCATTAGTGTTCCGTTCAAGAAACCTTAACGCCATAACAATGGCAGTTAGCTCTGCTTGCGTTGAAGAGGCATAGTTCTCAATACGTGCTTGTCTTCATTTCTGCGTTGGAAGGTATTATCCTTGATTACCGTGTATGCTGCACCAGCCCTGCCATTGATAGGATTAGATGACCCGTCAGTGTAGATTTGATCTAGTTCATCTCCGGCTTTATAAATGTCCTCGAGATACTTGTGCCTCATTTCTTGTGGTATCATGTTGGATTTTTTCATTGCCATTTCATTGATGATGATCTTGCATGAGTCATCCTCCCAGGGAGGTAACCTCTCTACAGGCAGGAGCTCACGGGCTTGCTCAAGCAGGTGAAGCTCTTCAAGGTAACAGACTGCTGTGATGCCATTTTTTGCTTCTCCTGTTTCCCCCTGAAAGTAGCACAGAGCTCAGTTTTTCTTGGCAATATCATTGTAATGGGGATCTCTGGCTATCCTAATTGCAAGCTTAGCATTCAGCTCCTGAATTCTGCTTTTAATACTGGGAAGGGACAATTCCTCTCGTAGATTTGACGTTTTGGCAGTTCTTGGGACTCCAAGAATGATTGTCATGGCTTCATTTTGAATGCTTTCAAGCCTTTTCATATCGCTTTGGGAGTAGGTGCACAGTACTGGTGCGGCATAGTCTATGACGGAGCGCACATAGGCTGTGTACATAATTTTGAGCACGGCAATAGAGGCTCCATGTCCATTCCAGGTCATAGCTTTCAGTGCCCTGAGTCGACTTTTGCATGTTCCTATGAGTTGATTGAGCTCCTCTTTCTTTCCCTTGTTAGAGCCGACAGTGACGCCAAGGTACCAATAGTGGTCAACCCATTCAAGTGTTACACCATTAATTTGCAGTTCTTCATTTGCTCTCCGCTTGTGATGGGAGTTTGCCTTCGTCTTGTTTGTGGAGAGAGTGAAACCGAGCTCAATACATTTCCTTCCGAGGAGTTCAATGGACTGTTCAATTTTTCCCAAGGTGGGAGCTTGTATTAGGACATCATCTGCATATCCCACTTGTTGTGTTCCTTCCGGAAAATCAATATTTGCAATGGCGTTCATAAGTACATTGAATAGTGTAGGGCTTAAGACTCCGCCTTGGGGGGTCCCGAGTTCCATATTCATTGTTCTGGAGACTGCTCCATTGAAGCAAACCTTGGCTTTCCTTCCTGTGAGGTAGTCTTCAACCCATTTCATGAGTCTCCCCTTGACACCCATGCATGCAAGCTCGTCCAGGATCGCAATCCCCTGTGCTTTGTCGAAGGCTCCTTTGATGTCAACAAATACAGAGTACCTAGCCGTGTCATTAGCCAAGTAATTAACTATACAATTTGCTGTGCTCCGTCCTTTAACAAATCCATTGACCCCCTCCCCTAACCTGCCTATTTTGTGCAACAGTCGGTTTAGGATGATCCTTTCAAGCATCTTGCAAGTGCATGACACGAGGCTGATAGGTCTGTAATTACCAGGGTCATTAGGCTTCGGTATGGGAATAATTATTGCGTGTTTCCATTGTGTGGGCAACACTCCACTTAGGAATGACTTGTTAAACAGGTGGAGTAGTGGATTCCCAGACACTTCACACAGTGCATTGAGTATGTCGTAGGTGACGCCATCTTCACCAGGTGCTGTACTTTTACCCTTTTTCATAGCGCCCCTTACTTCTTGGGCTGTGATGGTTCCCCATATTCGTCATCACTAGACAGTGCTCTTGTTATCCTAATTCTTCTGTCATCATGTCGCAGGAGCTGTTCCCTGCTGATTTCTGCAGGGAGGGAGGAGGAGGATGCTGCATCACTCCACTTGTGAATTAGTTCCTCAGCCTTACCCTGGGGGTCTTTGTGAGCCGCAGGCCGGGCTCTGCCCCCCTTAGCTATCTGAATTTTTGCCCACACTTGTCTTGCAGATGTTTCCCGTCCAATAGATCTTCCCTGGCTACTTGACACACAGTTTTAAACAACTCTTGGTTACTTTCAGTGGGATGTCTCCGGTACTCTCTACTCATGTCTCGCACATTTGCGTTAAGCATCTTTATGTAATCATTCTCATACCATTTTATTTTCTTCCTCTGAGGGTTACTTCGCCCAGGCGTACGGCGCGGAACTCTTAGACAGCTCTCAATGTGGTGGTTAAGGTCATCAACAAATGTGTTAATGATGATAGGGAATGATACCATGACAGCAACATGGGAGGGAAGAAGTTTGGGTAAATATATGACCAGTACATTTTGTTAAGAATTATACTGAAGAACTGGGAAGTATCTGCGAGGAACATCTGAACACTTCACACTAACTCTTCACCACAAGTAAAAGTGAACATCTGAACACTTCACACTAACTCTTCACCACAAGTAAAAGTGAACATCTGAACACTTCACACTAACTCTTCACCACAAGTAAAAGTGAACATCTGAACACTTCACACTAACTCTTCACCACAAGTAAAAGTGAACATCTGAACACTTCACACTAACTCTTCACCACAAGTAAAAGTGAACATCTGAACACTTCACACTAACTCTTCACCACAAGTAAAAGTGAACATCTGAACACTTCACACTAACTCTTCACCACAAGTAAAAGTGAACATCTGAACACTTCACACTAACTCTTCACCACAAGTAAAAGTGAACATCTGAACACTTCACACTAACTCTTCACCACAAGTAAAAGTGAACATCTGAACACTTCACACTAACTCTTCACCACACCACAAGTAAAAGTAAATTAGAACATTCACACTAACTCTTCACCACAAGAACACTTCACACTAACTCTTCACCACAAGTAAAAGTGAACAATTCACACTAACTCTTCACCACAAGTAAAAGTGAACATCTGAACACTTCACACTAACTCTTCACCACAACAAAAAGTGAACATCTGAACACTTCACACTAACTGTGGATAGTAAAAGTGATAATGAACACTTCACACTAACTCTTCATCAAACTAGCAATGTAAAAAATATGAAATGAACATCTGAACACGTCACACTAACTCTTCACCACACCGCAAGTAAAAGTGAACATCTGAACACTTCACACTAACTCTTCACCACACCACAAGTAAAAGTATTAGAAATAAAATGAACTTATTTTGACTCATGAATGAGCAAGAGATTACAAGATTTAAGTAAACAAGAAGATGTCTAAGTCGTGTCCCAAATAATGTTATACCAGTCTTCACTAGAGAATAAGCAAACCCGTTAAAAAACGGGTTTATTAACGTTATAAAGAGTGTCGATACAAAATAAATTATAACTGTAGTTATTACGAAGGAAGTCTGTCCACAAAATGTGAAGGAAATAGAGCCAAAACGATCCCGTTCGCCGGATTTAAGAATTTGTCGTAAGCTTGCGCAACCACTGTCAAAATATTCAGTAAGTCAGTTGAGTTAGGCAATGTGCCAGATTTGTGGAGGATTGCGAATTTAATCCCAATTTTTAAAACGAGGATTGAGCACTGGTATCGAACCATCATTCAATTAGTTTAACGTAAATTTTGGAAAAGTACTTTTATTAGCCACAAACGTCATTTGTACGCATATCGAAAACCCAAAAGTTTTTTTTTTTTTATTATTATTATTTTCTACCACAGACGTGGCCACACATTTACAATGCTAACCAGCATATATACATTTTCTTCTGTCCTCCATGGACAGGGTTAGAGAAGTGTTAAACATATAGTTCAAGGGTTTATTGAACACTCAACCACAGAAGGTGATTCGGTGCTTTTAAAATGCTAAGCTAATCTACATACGTAAATACATAGATACACAGATTTACGTATGCCCTACATAAAGTGTTAGATGTGTCTTTTACATAGTGTCATTAATGTATATTCACAAAGGTGAAATGTAATTCTGATCAGCTTCCATATATACTTTATACCCATACATATACATACACACACACACATATACACACACACACACATGCATTCACATACATTTGTCTCATTTACTCTGACAGGGTGAGGTAGCTGATAAAGAAACTAGTGTGCAATTAAGCACTTAATCACTGAAGGTGATGAAGGTGCTTTTACAAGCTCAGGTTATATAGTTACATCATATATATACATTGTATGATTGATATATTACATGGTCAATCTTGGATACAAGTCCAATATATCATCAAGTGTTCCAGTACTCATATAGTAACTACAGAGTTCTGCATACCTTAGCCCAGGAGGGTGAAAGTCAGTCAGTATGGGACATTCTATAATATAATGTTCAAGTGAGTGCATGTTTTCTCTTTCACAAAGTTGACACATTGTGTACTCGACATTTGGGTTTTGAGAAAGCTGCCAGATACATCTCTATATCCCAGGCGTATTCTGGCCACTATAACATCACATTGCCGGGTTCTTTTTCTATTAGTCCCATATATGTGAATGTCTCCTCACGATATCTATCATAATATTTAATGCTACAACTTTCAGGTCTTTGAGAATTTGTTAGGTCGGTGAGATTTTCATTAGATATTTGTTTAAGTATTCTCTTTGTCACTGCTAATGAAACATCCATATCAATTTCTACCACTGGTTTTCTGCAGGCTGACTTAGCAAGCATATCAACAGTGTCATGCCTTGAGATGCCAACATGTGATGGTATCCATAGGAATTTAATCTCAAATCTGTTTTCTTTGGCAGCTAAAACATTCATTCGAATATCACTGACTATTTTCTGGGTGTAGCTACTATGTGCGTTCAATGCCAGGAGTGCACTCTGCGAGTCACAGTATATAAGTCCACCGCCTTTGTCTTTTAAAAATTCAGTGGCAAGGTATATGTCTGCAAGTTCGGTTTGAGTTGTACTTGCCCAGTCATTGACGCGCTTCATTGCTGTATGTACGAGAGAAGATTGTTCAAATATGTTACATGCAAATCCGGTACATCGTCCACCCTCTTCTACAGAGCCGTCGGTATAGCACTGATAAACATCGTTACCCATACTCTGAGTACATTCAGTGATGCTTTTCAGTGTTAACTGTTTTAATAATGTAGTGTGCACACTATCTTTCTTGGGCGCATTTACAAAATCAACTGATAGATCCCAGTTATCCCATGGAGTAATTGGCTGATTAATCATTAGTTGAGTTGGGTACATATTTAATATTTTGATGTAGTTGGCTACCTTGTAGAACCAATATACATAATCAGATTTCGTTCTTCTTCTATAGACGTCAGGTGAGTGCAGCATATTAGAAAGTTTAGCTTGAAACTTCATGTGTTGTCTAGATCTACTCAATGCCTTCACGCCGAAAACTGTGCTAATAGACAAAATTCTCTCACTTATGGTAGGTAATTTTAACTCTGCTCTCATATTAACTATTCTCGAGGACTTTGGAGCCCCAAGGATGAGACGCATAGCTTCATTTTGCAAGGTTTCAAGAGATTTCAGCTCTTTGTCAGTATACAGTGTGAGATGTAGAGCATTGTAGTCAATCACAGAGCGTATAAATGATACATAAAACATTCTAGCAAGTCTCACGTGAAGTCCATGATTGACACCAACAAGGACCCGCAAGGGCTTTAATCTCTCCCACAGTCTCCTCTTGAGAGAAGAAAGGTACCCAGGGTCGTTAATGGGGACACCAAGGTATCTGTAAGATTCGCAGTTCTCAAGTGCTCGCCCATCTATATGATAATTGGCTGGTGGAATACCACATGGAATGAGGGCACGAGTTTTCTGTACAGAGATAAGGAGGCCACATTCCTCAGCTCTAGTAGCAAAAGCGTCGAGCAGAACTTGCATTCTAGGCTCGGTGGTAGCCTGTAAACATATATCATCAGCATAACAAATGACAGTGTCTTCATTATTAGTTGGAAGATCTTTAATAAGTTTATGCATCAGAACGTTGAACAACAAGGGGCTGAGGACCCCGCCTTGTGGAGTTCCCAGTTCAAAGTGTTTGCTCTCTGTGCTTTTAACATCATTAAACAAAACATATGCTGTTCGATTAGACAAATAGCCCTTTATCCATTTCAGTAATTTTCCTTGTATTCCCAGCAGTTATTGATAATCTTAAACATGGCTTTACATAAGTACGATAATTTTCGACAAGTTAACGCTCTGTAATTTCAAAAAAATTTAAAGTATCGGATAGTGATATAAATTATGATTTTATATAGTTCAGTATTGTGTTTGACTTTACACTATACTTTAACACTATGGTGTGATGAACATGGTAGCGACCCCACGGTGTTCTAGAGAACCTTAAAAAGTGGACCAGGGCATAGTTAACACTGGGGGAGTGGACCAGGGCATAGTTAACACTGGGGAGTGGACCAGGGCATAGTTAACACTGGGGGAGTTGACAGGGCCATAGGGGAGTGGACCAGGGCATAGTTAACACTGGGGAGTGGACCAGGGCATAGTTAACACTGGGGAGTGGACCAGGGCATAGTTAACACTGGGGGAGTGGACCAGGGCATAGTTAACACTGGGGAGTGGACCAGGGCATAGTTAACACTGGGGAGTGGACCAGGGCATAGTTAACACTGGGGGAGTTGACCGGGGCATAGTTAACACTGGGGGAGTGGACCAGGGCATAGTTAACACTGGGGGAGTGGACCAGGGCATAGTTAACACTGGGGAGTGGACCAGGGCATAGTTAACACTAGGGAGTGGACCAGGCCATAGTTAACACTGGAGAGGGACCAGGGCATAGTTAACACTGGGGAGTGGACCAGGGCATAGTTAACACTGGGGAGTGGACCAGGGCATAGTTAACACTGGGGAGTGGACCAGGGCATAGTTAACACTGGAGAGTGGACCAGGGCACAGTTAACACTGGGGGAGTGGACCAGGGCATAGTTAACACTGGGGAGTGGACCAGGGCATAGTTAACACTGGGGAGTGGACCAGGGCATAGTTAACACTGGGGAGTGGATCAGGCCATAGTTAACACTGGGGAGTGGACCAGGGCATAGTTAACACTGGGGAGTGGACCAGGGCATAGTTAACACTGGGGAGTGGACCAGGGCATAGTTAACACTGGTGAGTGGACCAGGCCATAGTTAACACTGGGGAGTGGACCAGGCCATAGTTAACACTGGGGAATGGACCAGGACATAGTTAACACTGGGGAGTGGACCAGGGCATAGTTAACACTGGGGAGTGGACCAGGTCATAGTTAACACTGGGGAGTGGACCAGGGCATAGTTAACACTGGAGAGTGGACCAGGGCATAGTTAACACTGGTGAGTGGACCAGGGCATAGATAACACTGGAGAGTGGACCAGGGCATAGTTAACACTGGGAAGTGGACCAGGCAATAGTTAACACTGGAGCGTGGACCAGGGCATAGTTAACACTGGAGAGTGGACCAAGCCATAGTTAACATTGTGTAGTGGACCAGGCAATAGTTAACACTGGGGAGTGGACCAGGGCATAGTTAACACTTGAGAGTGGACCAGGGCATAGTTAACACTGGGGAGTGGACCAGTGCATAGTTAACACTGGGGAGTGGACCAGGGCATAGTTAACACTCGGGAGTGGACCAGGGCATAGTTAACACTGGGGAGGGACCAGGGCATAGTTAACACTGGGGAGTGGACCAAGCCATAGTTAACATTGGGTAGTGGACCAGGCAATAGTTAACACTGGGGAGTGGACCAGGGCATAGTTAACACTTGAGAGTGGACCAGGGCATAGTTAACACTGGGGAGTGGACCAGGGCATAGTTAACACTGGAGAGTGGACCAAGCCATAGTTAACATTGGGTAGTGGACCAGGCAATAGTTAACACTGGGGAGTGGACCAGGGCATAGTTAACACTTGAGAGTGGACCAGGGCATAGTTAACTTTGGGGAGTGGACCAGGGCATAGTTAACACTCGGGAGTGGACCAGGGCATAGTTAACACTGGGGGAGTGGACCAGGGCATAGTTAACACTGGGGAGTGGACCAGTGCATAGTTAACACTGGGGAGTGGACCAGGGCATAGTTAACACTGGGGAGTGGACCAGTGCATAGTTAACACTGGGGGAGTGGACCAGGGCATAGTTAACACTGGAGAGTGGACCAGGGCATAGTTAACACTGGAGAGTGGACCAAGCCATAGTTAACATTGTGTAGTGGACCAGGCAATAGTTAACACTGGGGAGTGGACCAGGGCATAGTTAACACTTGAGAGTGGACCAGGGCATAGTTAACACTGGGGAGTGGACCAGTGCATAGTTAACACTGGGGAGTGGACCAGGGCATAGTTAACACTCGGGAGTGGACCAGGGCATAGTTAACACTGGGGAGGGACCAGGGCATAGTTAACACTGGGGAGTGGACCAGGGCATAGTTAACACTGGGGAGTGGACCAGGGCATAGTTAACACTGGGGAGTGGACCAGGGCATAGTTAACACTGGTGAGTGGACCAGGCCATAGTTAACACTGGGGAGTGGACCAGGCCATAGTTAACACTGGGGAATGGACCAGGACATAGTTAACACTGGGGAGTGGACCAGGGCATAGTTAACACTGGGGAGTGGACCAGGTCATAGTTAACACTGGGGAGTGGACCAGGGCATAGTTAACACTGGAGAGTGGACCAGGGCATAGTTAACACTGGTGAGTGGACCAGGGCATAGATAACACTGGAGAGTGGACCAGGGCATAGTTAACACTGGGAAGTGGACCAGGCAATAGTTAACACTGGAGAGTGGACCAGGGCATAGTTAACACTGGAGAGTGGACCAAGCCATAGTTAACATTGTGTAGTGGACCAGGCAATAGTTAACACTGGGGAGTGGACCAGGGCATAGTTAACACTTGAGAGTGGACCAGGGCATAGTTAACACTGGGGAGTGGACCAGTGCATAGTTAACACTGGGGAGTGGACCAGGGCATAGTTAACACTCGGGAGTGGACCAGGGCATAGTTAACACTGGGGAGGGACCAGGGCATAGTTAACACTGGGGAGTGGACCAGGGCATAGTTAACACTGGGGAGTGGACCAAGCCATAGTTAACATTGGGTAGTGGACCAGGCAATAGTTAACACTGGGGAGTGGACCAGGGCATAGTTAACACTTGAGAGTGGACCAGGGCATAGTTAACACTGGGGAGTGGACCAGGGCATAGTTAACACTGGAGAGTGGACCAAGCCATAGTTAACATTGGGTAGTGGACCAGGCAATAGTTAACACTGGGGAGTGGACCAGGGCATAGTTAACACTTGAGAGTGGACCAGGGCATAGTTAACTTTGGGGAGTGGACCAGGGCATAGTTAACACTCGGGAGTGGACCAGGGCATAGTTTACACTGGGGGAGTGGACCAGGGCATAGTTAACACTGGGGAGTGGACCAGTGCATAGTTAACACTGGGGAGTGGACCAGGGCATAGTTAACACTGGGGAGTGGACCAGTGCATAGTTAACACTGGGGGAGTGGACCAGGGCATAGTTAACACTGGAGAGTGGACCAGGGCATAGTTAACACTGGAGAGTGGACCAAGCCATAGTTAACATTGTGTAGTGGACCAGGCAATAGTTAACACTGGGGAGTGGACCAGGGCATAGTTAACACTTGAGAGTGGACCAGGGCATAGTTAACACTGGGGAGTGGACCAGTGCATAGTTAACACTGGGGAGTGGACCAGGGCATAGTTAACACTCGGGAGTGGACCAGGGCATAGTTAACCGCGGGGTGGGACCAGGGCATAGTTAACACTGGGGAGTGGACCAGGCCATAGTTAACACTGGGGAGTGGACCAGGGCATAGTTAACACTGGGGGAGTGGACCAGGGCATAGTTAACACTGGGGAGTGGACCAGGGCATAGTTAACACTGGGGAGTGGACCAGGGCATAGTTAACACTGGGGAGTGGACCAGGGCATAGTTAACACTGGGGAGTGGACCAGGGCATAGTTAACACTGGGGAGTGGACCAGGGCATAGTTAACACTGGGGAGTGGACCAGGGCATAGTTAACACTGGGGAGTGGACCAGGGCATAGTTAACACTGGGGGAGTGGACCAGGGCATAGTTAACACTGGGGAGTGGACCAGGGCATAGTTAACACTGGGGAGTGGACCAGGGCATAGTTAACACTGGGGAGTGGACCAGGGCATAGTTAACACTGGGGGAGTGGACCAGGGCATAGTTAACACTGGGGAGTGGACCAGGGCATAGTTAACACTGGGGAGTGGACCAGGGCATAGTTAACACTGGGGAGTGGACCAGGGCATAGTTAACACTGGGGAGTGGACCAGGGCATAGTTAACACTGGGGAGTGGACCAGGGCATAGTTAACACTGGGGAGTGGACCAGGGCATAGTTAACACTGGGGGAGTGGACCAGGGCATAGTTAACACTGGGGAGTGGACCAGGGCATAGTTAACACTGGGGAGTGGACCAGGGCATAGTTAACACTGGGGGAGTTGACCGGGGCATAGTTAACACTGGGGGAGTGGACCAGGGCATAGTTAACACTGGGGGAGTGGACCAGGGCATAGTTAACACTGGGGAGTGGACCAGGGCATAGTTAACACTAGGGAGTGGACCAGGCCATAGTTAACACTGGAGAGGGACCAGGGCATAGTTAACACTGGGGAGTGGACCAGGGCATAGTTAACACTGGGGAGTGGACCAGGGCATAGTTAACACTGGGGAGTGGACCAGGGCATAGTTAACACTGGAGAGTGGACCAGGGCACAGTTAACACTGGGGGAGTGGACCAGGGCATAGTTAACACTGGGGAGTGGACCAGGCAATAGTTAACACTGGAGAGTGGACCAGGGCATAGTTAACACTGGAGAGTGGACCAAGCCATAGTTAACATTGTGTAGTGGACCAGGCAATAGTTAACACTGGGGAGTGGACCAGGGCATAGTTAACACTTGAGAGTGGACCAGGGCATAGTTAACACTGGGGAGTGGACCAGTGCATAGTTAACACTGGGGAGTGGACCAGGGCATAGTTAACACTCGGGAGTGGACCAGGGCATAGTTAACACTGGGGAGGGACCAGGGCATAGTTAACACTGGGGAGTGGACCAGGGCATAGTTAACACTGGGGAGTGGACCAAGCCATAGTTAACATTGGGTAGTGGACCAGGCAATAGTTAACACTGGGGAGTGGACCAGGGCATAGTTAACACTTGAGAGTGGACCAGGGCATAGTTAACACTGGGGAGTGGACCAGGGCATAGTTAACACTGGAGAGTGGACCAAGCCATAGTTAACATTGGGTAGTGGACCAGGCAATAGTTAACACTGGGGAGTGGACCAGGGCATAGTTAACACTTGAGAGTGGACCAGGGCATAGTTAACTTTGGGGAGTGGACCAGGGCATAGTTAACACTCGGGAGTGGACCAGGGCATAGTTAACACTGGGGGAGTGGACCAGGGCATAGTTAACACTGGGGAGTGGACCAGTGCATAGTTAACACTGGGGAGTGGACCAGGGCATAGTTAACACTGGGGAGTGGACCAGTGCATAGTTAACACTGGGGGAGTGGACCAGGGCATAGTTAACACTGGAGAGTGGACCAGGGCATAGTTAACACTGGAGAGTGGACCAAGCCATAGTTAACATTGTGTAGTGGACCAGGCAATAGTTAACACTGGGGAGTGGACCAGGGCATAGTTAACACTTGAGAGTGGACCAGGGCATAGTTAACACTGGGGAGTGGACCAGTGCATAGTTAACACTGGGGAGTGGACCAGGGCATAGTTAACACTCGGGAGTGGACCAGGGCATAGTTAACACGGGGGAGGGACCAGGGCATAGTTAACACTGGGGAGTGGACCAGGCCATAGTTAACACTGGGGAGTGGACCAGGGCATAGTTAACACTGGAGAGTGGACCAGGGCATAGTTAACACTGGGGAGTGGACCAGGGCATAGTTAACACTTGAGAGTGGACCAGTGCATAGTTAACACTGGGAAGTGGACCAGGGCATAGTTAACACTCGGGAGTGGACCAGGGCATAGTTAACACTGGGGAGGGACCAGGGCATAGTTAACACTGGGGAGTGGACCAGGCCATAGTTAACACTGGGGAGTGGACCAGGGCATAGTTAACACTGGAGAGTGGACCAGGGCATAGTTAACACTGGGGAGTGGACCAGGGCATAGTTAACACTGGGAAGTGGACCAGGGCATAGTTAACACTGGGGAGGGACCAGGGCATAGTTAACACTGGGGAGTGGACCAGGACATAGTTAACACTGGGGAGTGGACCAGGCCATAGTTAACATGGGAGTGGACCAGGCCATAGTTAACACTGGGGAGTGGACCAGGGCATAGTTAACACTGGGGGAGTGGACCAGGGCATAGTTAACACTGGAGAGTGGACCAGGGCATAGTTAACACTGGGGAGTGGACCAGGGCATAGTTAACACTGGAGAGTGGACCAGGGCATAGTTAACACTTGAGAGTGGACCAGGGCATAGTTAACACTGGGGAGTGGACCAGGGCATAGTTAACACTGGGGAGTGGACCAGGGCATAGTTAACACTGGGGGAGTGGACCAGGGCATAGTTAACACTGGGGAGTGGACCAGGGCATAGTTAACACTGGTGAGTGGACCAGGCCATAGTTAACACTGGGGAGTGGACCAGGCCATAGTTAACACTGGGGAATGGACCAGGACATAGTTAACACTGGGGAGTGGACCAGGGCATAGTTAACACTGGGGAGTGGACCAGGTCATAGTTAACACTGGGGAGTGGACCAGGGCATAGTTAACACTGGAGAGTGGACCAGGGCATAGTTAACACTGGTGAGTGGACCAGGGCATAGATAACACTGGAGAGTGGACCAGGGCATAGTTAACACTGGGAAGTGGACCAGGCAATAGTTAACACTGGAGAGTGGACCAGGGCATAGTTAACACTGGAGAGTGGACCAAGCCATAGTTAACATTGTGTAGTGGACCAGGCAATAGTTAACACTGGGGAGTGGACCAGGGCATAGTTAACACTTGAGAGTGGACCAGGGCATAGTTAACACTGGGGAGTGGACCAGTGCATAGTTAACACTGGGGAGTGGACCAGGGCATAGTTAACACTCGGGAGTGGACCAGGGCATAGTTAACACTGGGGAGGGACCAGGGCATAGTTAACACTGGGGAGTGGACCAGGGCATAGTTAACACTGGGGAGTGGACCAAGCCATAGTTAACACTTGGTAGTGGACCAGGCAATAGTTAACACTGGGGAGTGGACCAGGGCATAGTTAACACTTGAGAGTGGACCAGGGCATAGTTAACACTGGGGAGTGGACCAGGGCATAGTTAACACTGGAGAGTGGACCAAGCCATAGTTAACATTGGGTAGTGGACCAGGCAATAGTTAACACTGGGGAGTGGACCAGGGCATAGTTAACACTTGAGAGTGGACCAGGGCATAGTTAACTTTGGGGAGTGGACCAGGGCATAGTTAACACTCGGGAGTGGACCAGGGCATAGTTAACACTGGGGGAGTGGACCAGGGCATAGTTAACACTGGGGAGTGGACCAGTGCATAGTTAACACTGGGGAGTGGACCAGGGCATAGTTAACACTGCTGAGTGGACCAGTGCATAGTTAACACTGGGGGAGTGGACCAGGGCATAGTTAACACTGGAGAGTGGACCAGGGCATAGTTAACACTGGAGAGTGGACCAAGCCATAGTTAACATTGTGTAGTGGACCAGGCAATAGTTAACACTGGGGAGTGGACCAGGGCATAGTTAACACTTGAGAGTGGACCAGGGCATAGTTAACACTGGGGAGTGGACCAGTGCATAGTTAACACTGGGGAGTGGACCAGGGCATAGTTAACACTCGGGAGTGGACCAGGGCATAGTTAACACTGGGGAGGGACCAGGGCATAGTTAACACTGGGGAGTGGACCAGGCCATAGTTAACACTGGGGAGTGGACCAGGGCATAGTTAACACTGGAGAGTGGACCAGGGCATAGTTAACACTGGGGAGTGGACCAGGGCATAGTTAACACTTGAGAGTGGACCAGTGCATAGTTAACACTGGGAAGTGGACCAGGGCATAGTTAACACTCGGGAGTGGACCAGGGCATAGTTAACACTGGGGAGGGACCAGGGCATAGTTAACACTGGGGAGTGGACCAGGCCATAGTTAACACTGGGGAGTGGACCAGGGCATAGTTAACACTGGAGAGTGGACCAGGGCATAGTTAACACTGGGGAGTGGACCAGGGCATAGTTAACACTGGGAAGTGGACCAGGGCATAGTTAACACTGGGGAGGGACCAGGGCATAGTTAACACTGGGGAGTGGACCAGGACATAGTTAACACTGGGGAGTGGACCAGGCCGTAGTTAACATGGGAGTGGACCAGGCCATAGTTAACACTGAGGAGTGGACCAGGGCATAGTTAACACTGGGGGAGTGGACCAGGGCATAGTTAACACTGGAGAGTGGACCAGGGCATAGTTAACACTGGGGAGTGGACCAGGGCATAGTTAACACTGGAGAGTGGACCAGGGCATAGTTAACACTGGAGAGTGGACCAGGGCATAGTTAACACTGGGGAGTGGACCAGGGCATAGTTAACACTGGGGAGTGGACCAGGGCATAGTTAACACTGGGGGAGTGGACCAGGGCATAGTTAACACTGGGGAGTGGACCAGGGCATAGTTAACACTGGGGAAGTGGACCAGGGCATAGTTAACACTAGGAGAGTGGATCTGGAAAAAAATGGAAGGTCCTGGAAGCTGTCTTCCTCCTGGCGGTACTTGACAAGTTCACTTATTAAGATTTGTCTGGCCGCAAGAACTACTTGACAAGTTCACTTATTAAGACTTGTCTGGCCGCAAGGATAACTTGACAAGTTCACTTATTAAGGCGTCTCGTCAGAGGGCTGAATGTTAACACGTTCCCGTCTTAAGTGGCGTTGGCTGCTCCCAAGGCGGTAGTTGGCACGTACGAGTCGACTGTGAGATGACGGCACAAGACCATAGTGCAGGGAATGTGGTGCTGAAACTGGAGTGTCGAGGCCGAACATGCTCACTCTCGACCCTCCTCATTACACATGGTAATACCCCAGGCTCGCGGATTCTTATACTTTTTAGACTGTTGCTGCAGGTCAGTGTGGGCGTGGGTGGGACCACAGACTGTTGCTGCAGGTCAGTGTGGGCGTGGGTGGGACCACAGACTGTTGCTGCAGGTCAGTGTGGGCGTGGGTGGGACCACAGACTGGTGCTGCAGGTCAGTGTGGGCGTGGGTGGGACCACAGACTGGTGCTGCAGGTCAGTGTGGGCGTGGGTGGGACCACAGACTGGTGCTGCAGGTCAGTGTGGGCGTGGGTGGCACCACAGACTGGTGCTGCAGGTCAGTGTGGGCGTGGGTGGGGCCACAGACTGGTGATGCAGGTCAGTGTGGGCGTGGGTGGGACCACAGACTGGTGCTGCAGGTCAGTGTGGGCGTGGGTGGGACCACAGACTGGTGCTGCAGGTCAGTGTGGGCGTGGGTGGGACCACAGACTGGTGCTGCAGGTCAGTGTGGGCGTGGGTGGCCCCACAGACTGGTGCTGCAGGTCAGTGTGGGCGTGGGTGGCCCCACAGACTGGTGCTGCAGGTCAGTGTGGGCGTGGGTGGGACCACAGACTGGTGCTGCAGGTCAGTGTGGGCGTGGGTGGGACCACAGACTGTTGCTGCAGGTCAGTGTGGGCGTGGGTGGGACCACAGACTGTTGCTGCAGGTCAGTGTGGGCGTGGGTGGGACCACAGACTGGTGCTGCAGGTCAGTGTGGGCGTGGGTGGGACCACAGACTGGTGCTGCAGGTCAGTGTGGGCGTGGGTGGGACCACAGACTGGTGATGCAGGTCAGTGTGGGCGTGGGTGGGACCACAGACTGGTGCTGCAGGTCAGTGTGGGCGTGGGTGGGACCACAGACTGGTGATGCAGGTCAGTGTGGGCGTGGGTGGGACCACAGACTGGTGCTGCAGGTCAGTGTGGGCGTGGGTGGGGCCACAGACTGGTGATGCAGGTCAGTGTGGGCGTGGGTGGGACCACAGACTGGTGCTGCAGGTCAGTGTGGGCGTGGGTGGGACCACAGACTGGTGCTGCAGGTCAGTGTGGGCGTGGGTGGGACCACAGACTGGTGCTGCAGGTCAGTGTGGGCGTGGGTGGGACCACAGACTGGTGCTGCAGGTCAGTGTGGGCGTGGGTGGGACCACAGACTGGTGCTGCAGGTCAGTGTGGGCGTGGGTGGGACCACAGACTGGTGCTGCAGGTCAGTGTGGGAGTAGGTCGTACCACAGACTGGTGCTGCAGGTCAGTGTGGGCGTGGGTGAGACCACAGACTGGTGCTGCAGGTCAGTGTGGGCGTGGGTGGCCCCACAGACTGGTGCTGCAGGTCAGTGTGGGCGTGGGTGGGACCACAGACTGGTGCTGCAGGTCAGTGTGGGCGTGGGTGGGACCACAGACTGTTGCTGCAGGTCAGTGTGGGCGTGGGTGGGACCACAGACTGTTGCTGCAGGTCAGTGTGGGCGTGGGTGGGACCACAGACTGGTGCTGCAGGTCAGTGTGGGCGTGGGTGGGACCACAGACTTGTGCTGCAGGTCAGTGTGGGCGTGGGTGGGACCACAGACTGGTGCTGCAGGTCAGTGTGGGCGTGGGTGGGACCACAGACTAGTACTGCAGGTCAGTGTGGGCGTGGGTGGGACCACAGACTGGTGCTGCAGGTCAGTGTGGGCGTGGGTGGGACCACAGACTGGTGCTGCAGGTCAGTGTGGGCGTGGGTGGGACCACAGACTGGTGCTGCAGGTCAGTGTGGGCGTGGGTGGGACCACAGACTAGTACTGCAGGTCAGTGTGGGCGTGGGTGGGACCACAGACTGGTGCTGCAGGTCAGTGTGGGCGTAGGTGGGACCACAGACTGGTGCTGCAGGTCAGTGTGGGCGTACCACTGGGCTCTGGAATGAGTGCTTGGGAACTTTAACTCATCCATTGGTGATGTGTACTCTAATAACAGTGTCCAGAAGTGTCCGGACACTGCAACACTGCCCGCAAGAGAACTACGAACTTTTCAAAAATGGAACTAGAATATAACTATTTATTGTGATAACAGGAACAGATTTAGGTTGTTATCTCTACTCCTATAAGCTCAGTGCCGGGAAATTAAACCACCAAAAGTCTTCACGAGAAATATGACTGTGTTGCTGGATATATCAAACGGAACTCTCTACCATCCTCTAACTCGATCATCGCCGTCGATCAGTAAAGAAATATACAGTAATTTTGGTGGTGGACTTCACTTCTATTAGCTTCCTGCACAGAGAAGCTGGAACACTTAGCTATCACCTCAAGATGAATGCATTCTGGTAATGGACTCTGATAACAATAGTTTATAGTGGCTGGAAGCCCAGCAGAAAGCTCCACAGATACTGTTATTCCGGATTTATATTTCGTATTCTGGATGTTATTCTGGAATTATATTTCTTATTTAGGATTATTCTGGATTTCTACTGGAAGTCTATTTTCATGGAAAACTAAATTATTAAATTCTTTGCTGTTTTCGAATTGTTTTGGGGGTAAATCTGGTCTCTTAAAACAGCGTTAGTGTTGAGGTAAATTAATTACTAATTTATATGTGTTTGTGTATTTATCTGTTTGTGCCGCATGATCAAGCTCTTGGAACCGCCTTTTGTGCCGGCATGATCAAGCTCTTAACTCTTGGACCCCGCCTTTTGTGCCAGCATGATCAAGCTCTTAATTCTTGGACGTCGCCTTTTATGCCAGCATGATCAAGCTCTTAACTCTTGGACCCTGCCTTTCGTGCCAGCATGATCAAGCTCTTAACTCTAGGACCCTGCCTTTTATGCCAGCATTATAAAGCTCTTAACTCTTGGATCCCACCTTTTGTGCCGGCATTACCAAGCTCTTAACTCTTGGACCCCGCCTTTTGTGCCGGCATGATCAAGCTCTTAACTCTTGGACCCTGCCTTTCGTGCCAGCATGATCAAGCTCTTAACTCTTGGACGTCGCCTTTTGTGCCACCATGATCAAGCTCTTAATTCTTGGACGTCGCCTTTTGTGCCGGCATGATCAAGCTCTTAACTCTTGGACCCTGCCTTTCGTGCCAGCATGATCAAGCTCTTAACTCTTGGACCCTGCCTTTCGTGCCAGCATGATCAAGCTCTTAATTCTTGGACGTCGTCTTTTGTGCCGGCATGATCAAGCTCTTAACTCTTGGACCCCGCCTTGTGTGCCAGCATGATCAAGCTCTTAACTCTTGGACCCCGCCTTTCGTGCCAGCATGATCAAGCTCTTAACTCTTGGACCCCGCCTTGTGTGCCAGCATGATCAAGCTCTTAACTCTTGGACCCCGCCTTTCGTGCCGGCATGATCAAGCTCTTAACTCTTGGACCCCGCCTTGTGTGCCAGCATGATCAAGCTCTTAACTCTTGGACCCCGCCTTTCGTGCCAGCATGATCAAGCTCTTAATTCTTGGACGTCGCCTTTTGTGCCGGCATGATCAAGCTCTTAACTCTTGGACCCCGCCTTGTGTGCCAGCATGATCAAGCTCTTAACTCTTGGACCCCGCCTTGTGTGCCAGCATGATCAAGCTCTTAACTCTTGGACCCCGCCTTTCGTGCCAGCATGATCAAGCTCTTAACTCTTGGACCCCGCCTTGTGTGCCAGCATGATCAAGCTCTTAACTCTTGGACCCCGCCTTTCGTGCCGGCATGATCAAGCTCTTAACTCTTGGACCCCGCCTTGTGTGCCAGCATGATCAAGCTCTTAACTCTTGGACCCCGCCTTTCGTGCCAGCATGATCAAGCTCTTAATTCTTGGACGTCGCCTTTTGTGCCGGCATGATCAAGCTCTTAACTCTTGGACCCCGCCTTGTGTGCCAGCATGATCAAGCTCTTAACTCTTGGACCCCGCCTTTCGTGCCAGCATGATCAAGCTCTTAATTCTTGGACGTCGCCTTTTGTGCCGGCATGATCAAGCTCTTAACTCTTGGACCCCGCCTTTTCAACAAAAGGTTGTTTAGTGAAATGACTCCTGACCAATTTTATATATCATGTCCACTATACCAACTACTGACATGATCGGGACGCAACCCACAACAATTCTTACAAATACCTATTTAAAGGTATTAGATGAAAGGAAAAGTTTCGCAAACGTTTCTGTTCTTCCACGGGTATCGAACCCGCGATCCTTGGTTGTGTGTGTGTATTTAGTATTTGTGCCAGCAGAATTGAGTTGTTAGCTCTTGGACCCCTCCTTTATAACCGTCGGTTGTCTAATGTGCTGACTCTCTACCTATTTTCCTCTATCATATCACTACACATTTCTCTATAACACACACACACATCCTCCAGGATGTAGTCGAAGCAGCTGTTTAAATTCCAACAACCTATATATTGTTAGGTGAACAGAAACATTAGGAGAAAGAAACTCTTCCAGTCTGTTACTGTCTCGGGTCCGTAACCCGGGCCCTTAAGGCTACGAACTCCGAGCTCTGCCCACTTGGCTGCGAGGTGTACTCACCTAGTTGTGCTTGCAGGGGTTGAGCTTTGATTCTTCGATCCCGCCTCTTAACCGTCAATCAACTGGTGTGAAGATTTCTGAGCCTACTGGGCTCTGTCATATCCACATTCGAAACTGTGTACGGAGTCAGCCTCCACCACATCACTGCCTAATGCATTCCATTTGTTAACTACTCTGACACTCATTTGGCTCATTTGGGTACTAAGTTTCCACCTGTGTCCCCTTGTTCGTGTCACACCCGTGCTAAATAGTTTGTCTTTGTCCACTTTGTCAATTCCCCTGAGAATATTGTAGGTGGATATCCATGTCTTCCCATACTCTTCTGTTTTCCAGGGACGTGAGTTTCAGCTCCTTTAGCCTTTCCTCGTAGTTTATACCTCTCAGTTCCGGGACGAGTCTGATGGCATACCTCTGAATCTTTTCTAATTTTGTCTAGTGTTTAACTAGGTACCGAGGTAACTAGGGGAGCCGGTCGGCCGAGCGGACAGCACACTGGATTTGTGATCCTGTGGTCCCGGGTTCGATAACGGGCGCCGGCGAGAAACAATGGGCAGAGTTTCTTTCACCCTATGCCCCTGTTACCTAGCAGTAAAATAGGTACCTGGGTGTTAGTCAGCTGTCACGGGCTGTTCCTGGGGGTGGAGGCCTGGTCGAGGACCGGGTCGCGGGGACACTAAAGCC
>NC_059608.1:15436050-15491793 GCF_020424385.1 Procambarus clarkii
GAGAGAGAGAGAGAGAGAGAGAGAGAGAGAGAAGGGAGAAGGGAGAAGGGAGGGAGGAAGGAGGAGGTAAGAATAACACTGAGCTTCTCACTCCTGGTTTAACCTGCATTATCTCTTCTTAATGAGGTAATTGGGAGTTGGCGAGTCGTGAGCTCCTTCGTCTTTGTTTCTAACTTGTGCAGGAAGTTGATCTTGTTGTCATGAGTTACGAGGAGTGTGGACAACACTCCCCGCTCCCCCCCCCCCCCTCCACCTCACCCCTCTCATTTCACAACCCTCTCCCCATCATCCTCCCCCCTCATGTCACCATACACCTCCCCCCATCACCATCATCATTCCCTTTTCTGCTCTCTACAATAATACTCCCCAAACACTATTTTCAACTAACACCGTTCTCCCCAACTCACAGCTCCCCACCTCCTCCCCACCTCACAGTAAGGAGTCACATGTGTAACAGGCCAGGAGCAGGTCGCCAGCCATGACCACAGAGACTCATAACCAAACCCTCACGACCCGTAGAGGTCAACTGCCAGACACCCTACACATTCCTCTCCAGGTCCCAACAGGTCCCAACGGGTCCCAATAGGTCCCAACAGGTCCCAACAGATCCCAACGAGTCCCAATGGGTCCCAACAGGTCCCAACAGGTCCCAACAGGTCGCAACAGATCCCAACGAATCCCAATGGGTCCCAACAGGTCCCAACGGGTCCAACAGAGGACGTCGACACTCCAAAGAGTGTTAAGAGCGCAAACATTTTTTTAAATTAAAGGTAGCTTATGTGGAGACAATTTATGCCAATAATAGTGAACAATAATATGTTCAGACACGAACAGTTCTTCAAGGAACACTGGAACAGAGATAATTATATCAGTGTAAGAGGATATATATACCACGGAATATATGTTGTATGAGATATAAGTAAATATACATATACCAACTCACACATGTGACATGAGAGGAGAGCCAAGCGTCCCGGACCTCCATTACAACTGTTTGGTCGTGATAAAGTGTCCACGATGGACCGTCAAGCTCTTGTAATTTCAGATATGTATTCCATACTTGTCATTTCATACATGTATGGGGTGTCGGTGGTACAGTTGCGTTCGTTCTTGTCTCACAATCGGGAATCACGGGTTCGAATCTCAAGCAGGGCAGGAATGGTTGGGAACGTTTCCTAATACAACATGCCCCCCCCCCTCCTATTCCCCCTCCCCCATTATCAGTTCTAAATATGCCAAAAATATACAATAATTGATAACTCGTTCGATTTCAATCAAACTTTTTTGACTAGTTGTATATTAAAAGGGCTTCATCTGGTCCAAGTCTCAGCATCGTAGCATGAATAGGAAGGATGTAAAAAAATATTGAATTACGTGTCAAAAATTTTCCAAAATGGTCAAAAATTTTCCAAAATGGTCAAAAATTTTCCAAAATGGTCAAAAATTTTCCAAAATGGTCAAAAATTTTCCAAAATGGTCAAAAATTTTCCAAAATGGTCAAAAATTTTCCAAAATGGTCAAAAATTAACACAAGTGTGAACTGAAATCATGTCTATGACTCGCAGCTATCACAATAGCATATGTTAAAAAATAATAAAAATTAGTTCTATAAAAAAAATTAGGTTAAAAAAAAAGATTATTTTTTTCAATGTTATTTTTCTTACTTGTTTATCAGACGATTTGCTTGAAACTTATACACCTGACTGCCCGTAGGCCTATCTGTAAGGGTGCCAATTTTGGAGGAAATTGGTTGATGTCATCCTCAGCCACAGATGGCAGCACCTTAGACATTAATTTTTAATGATATATTTTTCAAGTAACATAGTAAGTAAGTAATTATCAAAAGAAGGCACCAAACCGGGAAGGCTATGTAGCACCATCAAATACGCAAAATAATCAGAGGGCGCTAAATATCACCAAGGATGCCAATACGAGAACAAAAACGCATAAGGCGAACGATATCAAAAGTATCCGAGTCACCAAGAATTCTATCGAGGGACAGGTGACCGCGAGGGGCGGTCGGAAAGCAAGACACACGCTCGTCCTGGAAGTCAGGACATTCAAGAAGGACATGCACGACCGTAAGAGGGACAATGCAACTAGGACAATAAGGAGCAGGGCGGCGCTCCATCAAGTGACCATGGGTTAAGCGAGTATGGCCAATATGCAACCTCGCCAGAGCTGTTTCCCACCGCCGGTTACGGTGGAAGGAGGACGGCCACGAGGAAACACAACATTTAAGAGTACGTAGCTTGTTACCAGTAACAGACAACCAAGAAGCCTGCCAACGGGTAAGGACTGAGGAATGGATAACCGGGTAAAAGTCGGAATACGGAATGCCTTTGCGAGAGATGGGACAAGAGCGGACAGCTTCCTTGGCAGCAGCATCCGCACGCTCATTTAAAGACACACCATTATGGCTGGGAACCCAACAAAACTCAACCGACTTAAATTTACTGTGAACAAGAAACAGCCAATGCTGGATCTCGACAACTACTGGATGAACCGGATTAAAGGACCCGAGAGCCAGGAGGGCACTACGAGAGTCAACAACAACTACAAAGGAAGACTGACAACGAGAAAGCAGGAGACGAAGAGCATAGAGAATAGCATAAAGTTCCGCTGTAAAGATGCTAGTCTCCGGAGGCAAGCGACACATATAAGTGCGATCAGGAAAAACAACAGAGTAGCCAACACCGTCCGCTGACTTAGACCCATCGGTGAAGACAGAAACGGAGCGGGAGTGAGAAGAAAAGTGCTCGAGGAAAAGGCGTTTTAGAACCGTAGGAGGGGTAAAAGCTTTAGTGATACGGGTCAAGGATGTACAAAACCGCGGAAGAGGGACCCTCCACGGGGGCAAAGAAGGAACAACACGAGGAGAAACATCAGAAATACGAACGGAAAGAGAATCCTGTTGGCGAGATAACCGGACAGAAAGAGGGAGGTGGTGAAGAGGAACAGGAACCGCAGGAGGGGTAAAAGTTAAAGCACGACAGAGGCGAGAGGTAGGATGTTGCAAGGACCGCGCAAGATAGTGAAGACAGTAGCGATCACGGCGGTCCTGGAGAGACAGGAAGCCAGTGTCAACATACAAGCTAAGGATGGGAGTCGAATGAAAGGCACCAGAACTGAGGCGCAATCCAGTATGGTGCAAAGCATCAAGACGGCGAAGAGTAGAAGGAGAAGCAGACGAGTAAGCAGGGCAACCATAATCGAGCTTAGACAGGACGAGAGAGGAATGTAAAGCAAGGAGAGTGCGCCTATCTGCCCCCCAAGAAGTATGGGACAAGACCCGAAGGAGGGTAAGGGCCTTAGAGCACTCAACACGGAGGTAAGAGATATGGGGAGACCAAGACAACCGAGTGTCAAGGAATAACCCCAAAAGCTTCGCGGAATCTTTGTATTCAAGGGGATGACCATAAAGGGACAAAGAGGGGCGAAGAACAACCCGTTTCCGCGTAAAATTCATGGCACAAGTCTTAGAAGTAGAGAACTTGAAGCCATGATCTGTGGCCCAAGACGACACGGCGTCAATTGCAAGTTGAAGCCGGCGTTGAAGGAGAGGCGAATCATCACCCTGACAACAAAGGGTAAGATCATCGACATAGAGAGTGGAGAAGACACCAGAAGGAAAAGAGGAAAGAAGACCACTGAGGGCAACTAGAAAAAGAGTAGTGCTCAGAACACTACCCTGGGGCACACCTTCGTATTGCTGAAAAGAGGGAGAGAGAGCGGTACCAAGGCGCACCCGAAAGGAACGACGAGAGAGGAAGCTGCGGAGAAAGAGAGGGAGATGACCACGAAGGCCAAAAGAATGAAGTTGAGATAGGATATGATAACGCCAAGTGGTGTCGTAAGCCTTTTCCAGGTCAAAAAGGACGGCAACAACGGAGGTCTTCGCAGCAAAAGCAGTACGGATATAGACCTCCATGTTCACCAGGACATCCGTCGAGCTGCGGCACTTGCGGAAACCAAATTGAGAAGGGGAGAGGAGGTGATGGTGTTCCAGGAACCACATCAGACGAACGTTAATCATACGTTCTAAGAGTTTGCAGACACAACTTGTGAGAGCAATAGGGCGAAAGTCCTTAGGGGAAGTACCCAGAGACCCCGGTTTGCGAACAGGGAGGACAACGGCATCGAGCCAGTCCTCAGGGACTGACGACGACTCCCAGATCCGATTATACAGACTCAGTAAATACTGAGACGTGCTCGTAGGGAGATGGCGAAGCATCTCATAATGAATACCATCGGAGCCCGCCGCCGTAGAACCGCAGAGGGCCAGGGCAGAACGAAGTTCAGAGAGAGAGAAGGGATCATTATAGGGAAGCTGAAGATGAGTGCAGAAATCTAAAGGACGAGACTCAAGGACAGGTTTACGAAGAAGGAAAGATTGGGGAAGATGAAGACCAGAGCTAACAGAAGAAAAGTGGGAACCCAGTTCGGAAGCGACCTGCAACGGGTCCGCCACAAGAGTATCATGGAGGTGAAGGACCGGTGAAACATCGGGAACGAACTTACCCGCTATCTTGCGGATACGCTTCCAGATCTGGGCCAGAGGGGTTTCGGACGTAATTGTTGAGACATAAGATGCCCAACATTCACGTTTAGCCGTACGGATGGCCCTACGGGCCACCGCACTCACTTTCCGAAAGAAAAGAAAAGAATCGGTCGTCTGCCTACGGCGGTGCCTCTTCCAGGCTGCACGCTTACAGCGGACAGCCCGAGCACAGTCCGCATTCCACCAGGGAACGCACTTCCGTGGACCCCGAGAGGAAGAGCGAGGAATAGAGCGGAGGGCTGCGTTGAAGACAGTGTCATGAAAAAGGAGGAGAGCGCGAGAGAGAGGCAGAAGGGAGAGGTCAGAGAGAGCAGCACTGAGGGTAAATAGGGTCCAGTCCGCCTTAGCAAACTGCCACCTAGGGAAAGAGAGGGAAAGGCGAAAAGAGAAAAAGGAAACAAGGATGGGGAAATGATCACTTCCATGGAGGTCATCAAGAACCTGCCACGTGAAATCTAAGTAAAGAGAAGAAGAGCAGAGAGAAAGATCAAGACAAGAAAGGGTGCGAGTCCGAGAGTCCAAATGAGTGGGCTCACCAGAATTCAGAAGAGACAGGGAAGTAGAGAGGAGAAACGGCTCAAGGAGGCGACCTTGGGTATTCGTCAGAACGTCACCCCAAAGAGAATGACGACAATTGAAGTCACCCAGCAGGAGCACAGGCTCCGGCAAGGAGTCTAGGAGGTGTTTCAAATCAGGAAGAGAGAGCGGGACACTCGGGGGGAGATAAATGGAACAAACTGTGTACCATTTCCCCACAAAGATACGAGCAGCAGAACAATGGAGAGGCGAAGGAAAAAGTAAAGGAACAAAGGGAACATCAGCACGAATCAAGAGAGCAAAAGATTTAGAAGCCCCAGCAATGGCTGGGGAAGGGGGGAGAGAAAGGAATAGCCACGAAAACGACCAGGACGAGCACCAAGCATTGGCTCCTGGAGACAGACACAAAGGGGCGAAAACCGTGAAATCAGAAGTTGGAGTTCGAGGAAATTGGCGTAATAACCTCAAACGTTCCATTGAAGAATGGACAACGACGAGAAGAGAAAGGACAAAAACAGAGAACAAGGAAGAAACAAAGGCGAAAGAGCAACAGAGTACGTTAAAGAATATCAGGGTCGGGATCAGGGTCAGCAAAGTCAGGGTTAGGGGGCATGGGTAAACCGAGCAAAGACGGAGGGAAGGAAACGGGAGAACAGATCAGAGGTGGGCGGGCGGGGTCCGGAGGAGGAGGAAGAGGAGGAGACAACGGAGAGGAGCAGTCAAGGACAGCAGCAGGAAGAGGGGGAGTAGAAAGAGGGGAGCGCACCCCAGCAAGAGCAGCAACCGAAAGGGAAGCAGGGGCCAAAGAAACCTCCATAGCAGGAACAGGGGGCGCAATCACTGAAATGGGAGGGGAAGGAGCAACAGAGCCAGAAGTAGGATCTGAGGAAGAAAGCGAAGCCTTCTTACTCGCCGGGGAAGAGGAAGGAGAGGAGCTAGGCTTACGCTTCTGACTTAAAGAGACCGGTGTCCCAGCAACTACGTACCGGGCAACAGACTCCAGTGTCTCAACAGGAGAAGCCAAACGAGAGCACACACGACGGCCGTTAGGAGAGCGATGGACATCCGCCCGCACCCACAGGCGGTGGGGAGAGTCGATAGATGGAGGAAGAGGATGGGAAGGAGTATCGGAGGGGGACGAGGAAGAAGACACAGGAGACATGACAGACCGGGTTGAAAGAAGGGGAACCCCAGACAGAGGACCAGGAGGGGGACCCCTCGGGACAGAACTCAAAGGAACAGAGGAGGGGGCAGTGGGCGTATCAGGGTCCAAGGCCCGGAAACGGTTGAGAGTCTGAGGAAGGGGGGAAGGACGAGGAGAGGAAGAGCGCAACACGCGAGCATAAGAGATGTTAGTATAAGGCGGGAGCCGGCGAACCTGGCGTCTCACCTCAGGAAAAGATAAACGCTCCCGGTGCTTCAAGTTGAGGACGGCTGCCTCAAGCTTGTAATGGACACAGGCACGGGAGAAGGTAGGATGGGCCTCACCGCAGTTGAGGCAGCGAGCTTGGGGAGAAGTGCACTCCGACTTAGAGTGACCTTCACTCCCACACAAAGGACAGAGAGAGACAGTCCCAGAGCAGCGGAGGGCACCATGCCCAAACCTCCAGCACTTGTTACAAAGTCGAGGAGAAGGAATATACTCCTGGACAGAGCACCTAGCACCAGCAAGCATGACAGAGGATGGAAGGGTCCGACCATCAAAGGTGATCTTCACAACGCGAAGGGGTTGACGGCGACGACCACGAGGGGGACGAGTAAACGAGTCAACCTGGAGGACAGAATGGCCTTGGGCATCAAGGATATGCCGAATATCATCGTGGCAATCCTGCAGATTCCGAACACCGGTTGCAACATGGGGTGGGAGGAGAATAGTGCCAACACTGGCATTCATCTGAACGTTCTTGGAGACCCGAACAGGGATCTCGCCAAGGCAAGATAAGGCAGCCAAGCGGGAAGCCGCATCCTGAGAAGGAGCAGTAACGACACGTGTACCAAGACGAGTGGGGTTGAAAGTAACAGACGCATCCACGGAATCTACAAGATGCCGATGGAGGGAGAAATCGTCAGGAGGCGCAGAATCAAGAGGGAGGAGATCAAAGTATTTGGCCCATGAAGCAGGACCAAACAAGGCCTGATACGCATCAGCACGGGAAGGAATCGAGCGAGTGCGGTTGGGGCGCGAACGGCGTTGAGAACACCTAGAGAGAGAGGGGTCAAAAGGCGCAGTAGTCACAACGAAAGACTTAGCCACACCAGGGGACGAAGTGGTCACCACCGGGGGCTGGAGGCTCGACCCAACCACAGAGGAGGGAGGGGAGCTGGGGGAAGAAGTCAGGACGGTCAAAGGAGGAGCAAGGTCGGGGCCCAACGCAGCGGGAGCTACAGAGCCTGGTCTTCCAATACAGGCCGACTCGGGGTCTTGGTCGCCCACCCCACGACCCTGAGAGGGTACAACGGAAATATTCAACGACATAGAGACGAAAAGTGACAAATTCATCCACGAATGTGCCCCCATACCCACCATGGAGCCACAATTAGAGGCAGGACACCCAACAGGAAGCTATCGCCGATCATGCCGGGGCCCCCTAGGGGTGCGTCGTGAGTATACGCCCCACAAACGCCACCTTAAGAACCGTCAGTCCGTCGAGATCGGGTTCAGCGACGAAAGGGGGATTGACAGTAAAAGGTTCCCCTCGCCCGAGACGTTGGGTACTACAGTTCTACGGGTGCAAGAGTATGCCTCCTCAAGCACCCGGGCGTCAAAATAGAAGAAGTCCAAAGAAATAATCCAAAACAAGCAAAAGGTCGGCAGGAAACGACAAGCAGATAGGAGAAGAGGGGGTAGAAAAACGAAACATAAGGAAAAGAAAAAGCGATCCGGCACAATTGGAGAAGACAGCAGCAGGAGTGCAAGGCCAGAAAAGGACAGAGGACTGCCCAACGGAGCATCACACTCCGGCAGCCGTCCACCAAGCCCCCTCACGACGCCAACGGGCCGGATGGGGAGGGGGTTCAAGTAACATAAACGTAGTCCCTACTCTTTAATTTTTATTAAATTTACATGAAACTTACACCTTATATGTAAAGTTTATGTCTCTAAAATCTTACGCCAGCGTTTTTCCTAAGTTCATTTATTGATTTTATAATTGCAATAAACATGATTTATTTGCACAATTTTTGGGGGGAACTTTGACTATTTGTATTAGTAAAACTAAACATATTATGGAAATTCCGAGGCATCAGATCCTTTATTATATGCTAATGTGTCAGAAAGGTGTCATAGAATGATTATGTTTGAAACTTGTGGTTGTAGAGACTTACTGAAAATGTGTAATATTTGTTGTAAAAAAATTTCCCTCTCTATTTAGGCTGCAGTACTGAAACTTGGAACAATTGCAGCCCTTTTAATATACAACTAGTCAAAAATGATTTGTTGTCATTGAACAAAGTTTAAAAAACTAACTCATGGCCCCTTAAACGCCCCTTCCCCTGCCACCTCCCCCAGCCACCTTCCCCAGCCACCTCCCCCAGCCACCTCTCCCAGCCACCTCCCCCAGCCACCTCTCCCAGCCACCTCCCCCTGCCACCTCCCCCAGCCACCTTCCCCAGCCGCCTCCCCCAGCCACCTCCCCTAGCCACCTCCCCCCAGCAGGGATGGGACGCCATCTCACTGATGAATGACTCTTGCTGGACAATGTACACGGCTCGGCAGACCTTGTGGTGAAGGACGGGTTAAGTTCACCCCCCCCCCCTCCCTCCCTTCCTCCCCATCACCGCTTCTTCCCCATCACTGCTTCCCCTAACCCATCAATGTTTCTCCTCTACCCATCACTGCTCCTCCCCCCTCTATCCAACAGTCACCCCTCCCTAGCTCCTCACGTTAGTTCCTGTGTGAACAGGATGCTCAGAGATGCTGTGATCTCCAGTGTGGGTGACGGAGATGCTGTGATCTCCAGTGTGGTGACGGAGATGCTGTGATCTCCAGTGTGGGTGACGGAGATGCTGTGACCTCCAGTGTGGTGACGGAGATGCTGTGACCTCCAGTGTGGTGACGGAGATGCTGTGACCTCCAGTGTGGTGACGGAGATGCTGTGACCTCCAGTGTGGTGACGGAGATGCTGTGACCTCCAGTGTGGTGACGGAGATGCTGTGATCTCCAGTGTGGTGACGGAGATGCTGTGACCTCCAGTGTGGTGACGGAGAGGCTAAGACAAGGAATTGTTCGCCACACGTCGGGGCGTAAAGGAACGGAAGACTCGTAGGATATGGGGAAGGTGGAAAAGGGTGTGGGAAGGATGTGGGGGGGGGGGTATGGTTTGGCAGAATGTAGTGTGGGAATGTTGGAAAGGAAGGGATGGAGGGATGGAAGAGGTAATGGAGGGTTGGGGAGGATGGTAGTCGACGGAAGTGTGAAGGAAAAGGGATAGTACGGATGGAACGGAATGAGAAAGGGTTTGAGGAGGTTAAATGTATAATGAGAGTGAAGAAGCGTAAGGTTTATGGGGAAACGAGAAAGGAATGGATATATATACGTGGAAAGGGAAGGATGAAAGGACTGAGCAGGATAAGTGGAACAAAATAAAATGCATTAGGGGATAGGAGAAATAAGAAAGGGAGGTGAGGAACAGGAATAGAAAGAGGGAGGGGCGGGAAAGGGAAGAGAAAGGGGGGAGGGGAGCCACATGACTTCCACAGCGCTGATGAACCTAAATTAATGCCGGGGCTACACCCTCTCAGTTATGTTGGTGGTGGTGGTGGTAGTGGTGGTTGTTAAGGTGGTGGTGGTGGTGCTGGTTGCTGGGGAAGGTGAGGTGGTGGTGGTGATGGTGGGGATGGGTGGTTTGACCAGACCACACACTAGAAGGTGAAGGGACGACGACGTTTCGGTCCGTCCTGGACTATTCTCAAGTCGACCCAAGTCGATCGACTTGAGAATGGTCCAGGACGGACCGAAACGTCGTCGTCCCTTCACTTTCTAGAGTGTGGTCTGGTCAAACTACTTCAGCCACGTAATTGTGACTCATCGCCTGCATGGGGATGGTTGGTTAGTGGTGGTGGTTATGGTGATGGTTGGTGGTGATGGTGATGGTTGGTGGTGATGGTGATGGTTCGTGGTGATTGTGATAGTTGGTGGTGATGATGATGGTGGTGGTGGTTGTGAGGTCTTTATGCCCTACCCACAAACCTTGGTGGACCCGTTGCGTTATAATTTAAGTATTCAGAGCCTCGAATTCTTAGCCGCGTCTGGCCTTGTCATTTCCCAGAACGTCCTCATAAACAAGGGCCCCAAAGTCCATCCCATGCACCCGCCAAACAGTTTACTCACGACTCACAACTGACGACGTTCGAACACTTCCGGAAAAAGTGCTTCACTGCAGCCCGTCCTCCGAACAGAGACCCAAAAGTGATTCCAAGCACCCGACAACCCCCCTGTTTATGAATGAAAAACGGTTTACACACGACTCACAACTGACGACGTCCGAACACTTCCGGAACAAGTGCCTCGCTCACGTCCTGTGTTCGAACCACAATTCTATAAATACTTCACCCACTTACTTCAAATACAAATAATCGTCAACAGAACCTAAGTACCTAACCTAACCTATGCCTAACTATACATTTAATTCTTATGTATAATATTAACTTATATATGAGAACAAACCAACTTTTAATACACAATATGTTAAAGTTGATGAATGCGTCCGGGGAGGACGGCCGCTGCTTTAAACAGCCTAGTGTGAGGGCGGGTTGGAGGACGGACTGTTTCAACATAAGGCAATATTTCATATTTAGTGTTAAATCTTATAACAAATGGATTTTGATCAGAAATATGGATAAAGGTGGCTTCCACAGCTTCTTGTTCAAATTCATTCCAATTGTGACCAAGTTCATGCCAACTCCTGGAGTATGTCCAGGTGTTTCGCAATGTTTACACTCACCATGCCAACTCCTGGAGTATGTCCAGGTGTTCCGCAATGTTTACACTCATCACAAGGTTGCGCCATCTCCAAACTCTGACACAACTCTGAGTGACCTTTGTGAAGGTCATGTGCATGAATTAGGGCCGAGTTGTTGGTGACGCCACTTATCATACTCCTCAAGCTGCTCACCATCCTTGAGTGTGACCCTCCACTGTGGACAGGAAGGCTGGACTTATCTACACTATTAGAGAATGTCTTGTTTCTCAGTTTTTACAGTGATGGGGGCCAGACGCTTGGGGCTCGCCTCACCAAAATTGACAGAGGGAATGGCTGGCGTATGGGATCAACTTTGGTTGGTCGAGGTCGCAAAAATTCAAAAAGGAGCAGAGTGTTAGTGCCACATTCTGACCCCACAACGAATTTTTGGCACTGCCAAACCCCCCAACCCCCCAACCCCCACCCCATCTCCCCCCCCACCCCCCACCCCACCTCCCCCCCCCCACCTCCCCCCCCCCCACCTCCCCCCCCCCCCCACCCCCCCCCACCCTGGCTACCCGGCTATCCGGCTACCCGGCTATCCAGCTAGCCGGCTACACAGGTAAATATTAAAAAAAAAAACATGGGATGAAGGGAGATGGGGGAAAGAAGTGGGGTGAGGGAGAAACAGACTGTCCCAGGCAGCGCCCAGTACCCCTCCTAGTGTGTGTGTGTGTGTGTGTGTGTGTGTGTGTGTGTGTGTGTGTGTGTGTGTGTGTGTGTGTGTGTGTGTGTGTGTGTGTGTACATACACACATACAGAGTCACCCCCATTGCCTCAAAATTATTTTCAGGCTATGGGGGTGACTTGAACAGGCGATCTGGTGATTCTCAGACACCTGCCTCCACAATCTCACAGTAAATTCAAAGGTTTCGGGTTGGTGGGCTTTCGTCCTATCGTGGGCTAGTAGGTTAAGGCTGTCTTTGTCTACCGTGTGTTTTCCCTTATTTTCTTGTATATTATTGTTGAGCTGGTAGTGGTGGTAGTGGTGTGGGTAGTGGTGGTAGTGGTGTGGGTAGTGGTGGTAGCTTTGGTTGTGGTGGGGGTGGCGCTGGTATTGGTGGTAGCTTTGGTTGTAGTGGGGGTGGCGCTGGTATTGGTGGGGGTGAAGCTGGTATTGGTGGGGGTGGCGCTGGTATTGGTGGGGGTGAAGCTGGTATTGGTGGGGGTGACGCTGGTATTGGTGGGGGTGACGCTGGTATTGGTGGGGGTGACGCTGGTATTGGTGGGGGTGAAGCTGGTATTGGTGGGGGTGGCGCTGGTATTGGTGGGGGTGAAGCTGGTATTGGTGGGGGTGGCGCTGGTATTGGTGGGGGTGACGCTGGTATTGGTGGGGGTGACGCTGGTATTGGTGGGGGTGAAGCTGGTATTGGTGGGGGTGACGCTGGTATTGGTGGGGGTGGCGCTGGTATTGGTGGGGGTGACGCTGGTATTGGTGGGGGTGAAGCTGGTATTGGTGGGGGTGAAGCTGGTATTGGTGGGGGTGAAGCTGGTATTGGTGGGGGTGACGCTGGTATTGGTGGGGGTGAAGCTGGTATTGGTGGGGGTGGCGCTGGTATTGGTGGGGGTGAAGCTGGTATTGGTGGGGGTGGCTTTGGTAGTGAGGTGGGTGACGCGGAAAGTAGTGGGGGGGGGGGGGTGGAGTTGGGAATTGTGGAGTTACTGGTGTTAATGAAGCTGTTGGTGGTAATGGTAGTGGTGGAGTTAGTGATGGTATTAGTGGTGATGGCAGGGATGGTGGTGCAGGTCGAGGAGGATTGTAGCCTCCTGGGGTGATGGGTGCAGGTCGAGGATGATTGTAGCCTCCTGGGTGATGGTGCAGGTCGAGGATGATTGTAGCCTCCCGGGTGATGGGTGCAGGTCGAGGATGATTGTAGCCTCCTGGGTGATTGGTGCAGGTCGAGGATGATTGTAGTCTCCCGGGTGATGGTGCAGGTCGAGGATGATTGTAGCCTCCTGGGTGATGGTGCAGGTCGAGGATGATTGTAGTCTCCCGGGTGATGGTGCAGGTCGAGGATGATTGTAGCCTCCTGGGTGATTGGTGCAGGTCGAGGATGATTGTAGTCTCCCGGGTGATGGTGCAGGTCGAGGATGATTGTAGCCTCCTGGGTGATGGTGCAGGTCGAGGATGATTGTAGTCTCCCGGGTGATGGTGCAGGTCGAGGATGATTGTAGCCTCCTGGGTGATTGGTGCAGGTCGAGGATGATTGTAGTCTCCCGGGTGATTGTGCAGGTCGAGGATGATTGTAGCCTCCTGGGTGATGGTGCAGGTCGAGGATGATTGTAGTCTCCCGGGTGATGGTGCAGGTCGAGGATGATTGTAGCCTCCTGGGTGATTGGTGCAGGTCGAGGATGATTGTAGTCTCCCGGGTGATGGTGCAGGTCGAGGATGATTGTAGCCTCCTGGGTGATGGTGCAGGTCGAGGATGATTGTAGTCTCCCGGGTGATTGTGCAGGTCGAGGATGATTGTAGTCTCCCGGGTGATGGTGCAGGTCAAGGATGATTATATGCAAGATTTATCATCTATTGAAGTGTTAGTTTGTTTTGGTCATCAGTGTGGGAGTGCACCTGGAGCTGCCGTAAGGTACAGACGTGTCGTCCGGCCTCTGGTAGTTTGGGGTGTTTGCCGTTTTTCGTCGCCAGGGGGTGTGGGTGTCCCCACCCTCCCTGCAGTTGCTGCTTGGCTGGTGTTGACATCGCATGCTTGCGATGGGGGTCCCTCTCCCTCCTGTGTTGAGAGTAAACTCCGTGGGACTGGAGTTTACGGGCCGTGTTGGCTATCTTTTAGTTGAGCTTGTCATGTGTGACATGCTTCGTGTCCCGGTCGACGATGTCTACGGGATTGAGCTGGTAACTGCTCACCGGGTTATTATCAAGTTGGCGGGGGAGGAGGTGTATCGTGCTTTCCTCCGCCGTTACGAGGGGCGTTCCTTGTCGCTGCCGGATGGTGCCGGCTCTGTGACCATTACAGACCGTAGTTGTGCCCTGACCTACGTGAGTGTGCACGGGGCGCCCTTGGAGTTTCCCGAACAACTACTCCGGCGTTACTTCCAGCAGTTTGGCGCAGTCGTCAGTGTGCGGGTGCACACGCTATCCTCAGGGAGGTATAAGGGTATGCGGACAAACATTCGTACTCTTGGGATGTGCCTGAGGTCTGACATTGTAACGGGGGGTGGGGGAAATAACTCTATCTTGTCCATTATTCCAACCCTCCAGTTAACTAACGAGGCCGGGGGAAACAGCTCTCTCTAGTCCGTTATCCCGTCCCCAGCTAGCTAACTATTCTAGAGCACCTCCAGAGTTCCTAAGGCAACCTCTCTCGTTCAACATCTTGTAACCTAGGTATTTGACTACCTAGGTGCTAAGACTACAAGGCGCCGTAACTTGATCAGCTACCCGAAACTCTAGAGAGAACTCTAGAACACATTTTACTGCCACAAACGTCTAAGAGAAACGAAAGGAAAGAAATGAAATAATGAAGTAATTAGTGAGGGTGTGGGGTGAGAGAGGTGGGAGGAGCGAGGAGGGTCATTAGTTGAAAGGGAAAGTTCGGAGAGGGGTGGAGGGAGAGGAATAGATAGGTAGAAGAGTAGATAGTATTAGTAGAAGAGTAGATAGTAGAAGACGAAATGCTGCCACCATCCATTCAAGACCATTACATACAAGACAAGGAATGGAACTTGTTTGTATCACAATATTCTCAAAAGGTCATTATTAGTATGTCCCATCTTTATCATGTACTCATTAAATCATGAAACCACAGAGGCTTTCTCATCTCAACTCAAAAACTCTAGGGAACAAAGTTAAAGACCATTTAAATAATAAATTCAATTATATTTCACATGATAATTATCATACTTTAAGCAATTAAATTAAAATGTTAAAGATTAATATTCAAAGTGAGCCATCATCCAAGAATTTGAGAACCCTACAACTTGACTGCCCCTGCTTCTCACACAACATTGGTAAACACGACCAAGTCACCTTAATGCTCAACTCACCAAGTGTCTGCCTATAGCTGGATTGAGAGAGGGGGGGGGGGTCTGTAGTTGACAGAGACTCTCCCGCCCTGCCGGCCGACAGCCTCCCTGCTAGGCCGTCTTCTCTCCTCTGCTGGCTGCTGTTCTTCTCTATGCCAATGCTCTGCTCTCCGAGTATATATTGGGGAACCTAGTAACTAACTCCGCCCACAAGTAGATAGCCTCAGGCACTCTACCAAGCCACTCCTTAAACGTCAGCATGATTGAAGGCTACCAGGCTCCAATTATAAGATTAGCAGAAGCAAGGTGGAATTCGCATGATCTGACCTCAGGTCACTTGAGGTCATTAACGCTTAGAGGTGTGAGACTCAGGCCGGCCAAACTGGCGCCTTCTCAAATCCCTGTCTGTGACTCCTGAATCTCTATGTATTAAATAAAACTAAACCAAACACTTTTACAGTGTTACAACATCCCTTCTTCGGTCCGGCTTCTGGGGTACTACGTCTGGGTTTACTATGCCCGGCAACCCCGTACCTGCTTTCGGTGTGGCCTGTTGGGGCATCAGGCTGCCGGGTGCTCCGAGGCTGCTGTCGCTCCTGTGAACCTGTTCCAGGAGGATGATTTCCCGCCGCTCCCTGTTGGGGTGGATTCCGTGGGCGAGGATATTGACGTCCCGTTGGCTGCTGTGGCTCCCCCTGCGTCGCCCAGCAGTCCTCCTGATGGTGCGGCTCCTCCTCCGGGTGTTCCGGTGCCGTCGGCTGATCTTCCTGCCCCTGTCGCTGTCACAGCTGCTCCCGGGGGTCTTCCAGATGGTCTCTGCGTGTCGTCGACGTCTTCGTCTTCCTCGTCTCCTGCTGCTGCATCTGGCCCTGCGCTTTCGCCGGGTGTTTCCGATGAGCTGGGTGCTGGGGGGCTGCGGAGTGTCCTGTTGTGTGCGGCTCAGTTCCCCCTGCGGTTGAGGCTGCTGCCGTCATGCGACGGGCATCGGTTCACATGGCTTGTGAAGCCCGTGGTTCTGGGTCAGCCTCTGGCTCTGAGGATGTGCGGCCGGAGCCCAAACGGTCCCGGCAATCTTCTACTGCTTGGGCTGACGTGGGGGATTTCGACGCCGGTGGGTCTTCAGGCGATGATGTGGTGGATCGCGACGCACCTGGATCCAAGTCGATGGTGGTTGCTGACGTCCATGTGCCTGCTGATGACGACGATTGTGCATATGATTCACCTCGTGTTCTTTCTTCTGCAGAAGGTTCTCCGCAGTGGGGGGTGGTCGCTCCAACGGACGTAGGTGGTGTGGGTGCTGGTGCGGGCCGCGACCTTGTGTTGTTGCTGAAGAAGGATGCTCGGCGTGGGGGGCCCCTGCAGGTGACACGTCCGGTGGTTGCCGCGGAGCCCTGTGGACCTGCCAAGGAGGCTGCGAGTGCGCTGCCTGGCCCCGTGGGGGAAAGCCCCTACCAATAGTCTTGGCCTCCGGCGTAGCGTATGACAGGAAGAATAACCCTTTGTCGTTTTACTTTGTTGACCGCGTGCAGCCTGTTCCGTGGTGCCCCTCGACCGTCTGGGTTCCGCAGGCTCGGTGTTTTGTTGAGGGTGTGCCGGACTTGATGCCTGATCCTCGTACGGCCCATGCTCGCCCTGTTCCGGACATCATCATGTTGCTTTGGGAGGCGTATTGTATTCGTTTCCCGGCGGCGGAGTGGCCGGAGAAGTATGAACAATCTGAGTAGTTTGTGTGATTGCTGTGTGTCTAGTGTATGCATGGGACCTGTGGTATGTTCTGCTATGCGTTTTATCTCGTGTGCGCCCTTCAGGCCGGTGTTATTTTTAGTTTTCTCAATGTCCCTCTTTATTGTGTTCCTTACATGTTTTAACATACTTTGTGTGTAGCTGTACCATTTACTGCTCCTCTTATACTTGCATGCTTGCATGTAAAAATAAAAAAAAATCTCCCAGTAAATTCATGTTTCGGGTTGGTGGGCTTTCGTCCTATCGTGGGCTAGTAGGTTAAGGCTGTCTTTGTCTACCGTGTGTTTTCCCTTATTTTCTTGTATATTATTGTGGAGCTGGTAGTGGTGTGGGTAGCGCTGGTAGTGGTGGTAGCTTTGGTTGTGGTGGGGGTGACGCTGGTATTGGTGGGGGTGAAGCTGGTATTGATAGGGGTGACGCTGGTATTGGTGGGGGTGACGCTGGTATTGGTGGGGGTGGCTTTGGTAGTGAGGTGGGTGACGCGGAAAATAGTGGGGGTGGGGTGGGAATTGTGGAGTTACTGGTGTTAATGAAACTATTGGTGGTAATGGTAGTGGTGGAGTTAGTGATGGTATTAGTGGTGATGGCAGGGATGGTGGTGCAGGTCGAGGATGATTAATTGTAGCTTCCTGGATGATGGTGCAGGTCGAGGATGATTAATTGTAGCTTCCTGGATGATGGTGTAGGTCGAGGATGATTGTAGCCTGCTGGGTGATGGTGCAGGTCGTGGATGATTGTATCCTCCTGGGTGATGGTGCAGGTCGAGGATGATTGTAGCCTCCTGGGTGGTGATGCAGGTCGAGGATGATTGTAGCCTCCCGGGTGATGGTGCAGGTCGAGGATGATTATATGCAAGATTTATTATCTATTGAAGTGTTAGTTTGTTTTGGTCATCAGTCTGTTGCCAAAATGTGTTCGTTATCTTTGCATATGATGGGCGATAAGATGACAAAATTGTTGTGTTCATGGAAAGGAAACATCCATTTTACTGTCCCATATCGCACCAATTTGGTAGTTTGTTTATTGAACGAGAGGAGTCACCGATAAGCCAAACTGGGGAGACAGCAGTTCGGGAATTTTGTAGAATACATTTAGAACAGCCACATTTCTTCCGTACTGGAACGCCAGAGTGAACAGGTTTACTGGGTTCACCCCCAAGAGCTTACAATCACCGTTAGCATCACAACTCGGTGAAGAGGAGCCTTGAGGCTGCCAACTCACACGTCGCTGTGAAACTGTTAAGTCACAGGACCAAGAATTATCCAACGCCTCCAGGTAATGAATTCGTTCCATCACTTCTCTACTACTGCGAATATTATAATATTTGTTTTATTTTTATTACGGCATTGTTCTTGATCGTGTTGAAGCCCGTGTGATTTTGTCCGTGTGTGAGTAGTTTATAAATGACGTTTACGTGAGTGAAACTTATTTCGGACCGAGTAAACCACGATGCGAGGTAAAGATTCAAAATGAATTTTAAGTAATGCAACCCTTTCTCGACTCAAGTCCATTACCCCACAGACGCATTCATAAATTTTCACATGCTGTTCATTCAAAACGGGAATATTCTCAAGTATAAATTAATATTATAATATATTGGCATATTGTGTATATATAGGCATAGGATAGGTTAGGTTAGGTGTTTAGGTTCTGTTGGCGATTATTTGTATTTGTAGTACGTGGGTGAAGCATTTATAGCGTTGTGATTCGAACAAAATTCGTCAGTGAAGCACTTGTTCCGGATATGTTCGAACGTCAGCAGTTGTGAGTCGTGTGTAAACCGTTTTTCATTCATAAACAGGGGGTTTGGCGGCTGCATGGAATCACTTTTGGATCTTTGTTAGGAGGACGGGCTGTAAGTAATGCAACCCTTTCTCGCATATGAAGATCCAAGATCTTTAATCCAGCGGCCAAACCCCCTGTTTATGAATGAAAAGCGGTTTTCACACGACTGACGATGATGTCCGAACACTTCCGGAACAAGTGGTTCGCTCACGTCTTCTGTTCGAACTACAATTCTATAAATGCTTCACCCACGGACTTATAAATACAAATAATTACCAACAGAACCTAAACGCCTAACCTAACCTACGCCAAACTATACATACAATTTTTATGTATAAGAATATTAATTTATACATGAGAACAAACCCATTTTTAATACACAGTACGTTAAAATTGATGAATGCTTCTGGGGAGGACGGCCGCTGCTTTAAACAGCCTAGTGTGAGAACGGGTTGAATATTGAGTGAGTGTATTTTGTTTATAAATATTGGGGCTGGTGCTGAATGAAGGGGCATTTATGCATTGTTTTGAGGACGAGTTGACGGGTGGTTGTGTTTGAACTGGAGATGAGAGCGACCAATCCAAAACGATGCCAAAATATAGGTTTTGAGTTCGGATTAAGATTCAAATTACTCCTGAGAGTTTTGTTTACTGATCGTATTGTCTGTCCATAGATCCATTCGTGATCGGGGTGGGCGCTGAAATGAAATACGGATGTATATTGCAGCCCGTCCTCCAAACAAAGATCCAAAAGTGATTCCATGCACCCGCCAAACCCCCTGTTTATGAATGAAAAGCGGTTTACACACGACTCACAACTGCTGACGTTCGAACATATCCGGAACAAGTGCTTCACTGACGAATTTTGTTTGAATCACTTCGCTATAAATGCTTCACCCACGTACTACAAATACAAATAATCGCCAACAGAACCTAAACACCTAACCTAACCTAACCTATGCCTATATATACACAATATGCTAATATATTATAATATTAATTTATACTAGAGAAAATTCCCGTTTTGAATGAACAGCATGTTAAAATTTATGAATGCGTCTGTGGGGTCGACCGCTGGATGTAATGGACTTGAGTCGAGGACGGGTTGTATATTGCGCATGTTGGTGTTTCATGTTTGTGTTTCATGTTTATGTATCCCATTGCAACATTTGTGCCCTTGCTGCTCTCTCTCATTTGTCAAGTTCTCGAGATAGCAAGTCTTTAAACAATTGGATCAGTAGTTAGAATATATATTATGATAATTGTAGGTAATTTATTTACTGATAAGTAGCGTCTCAGTTGACATTAAATGTATGAAGTGAAGTTCAGCTTCTCTTGGCATTTATTTACGTGTTCCCATCATGGGTTGGGTAAGTTTCGAACGGCTATAGTGAACGAAGCATTCTTCGACTTAAGCTCGAATGTAAACAATTGTCTGTCGTATATAATTATTATACATGTTCTTATACATATTTGTGTTTCAGAAACATGTAATTGGTAACGAGTGGATATGATAACACAAGGAACGTGAGTATACAGCGAGAGTACATAGAAAAACACATATGGGCTCCTGAATCCTTCGTTGCTCCTCCTGGCTGCTTCTGCACCTTAGAGACTGTGTTGATTTGAATTGCGTGCGGTGTTGCGTGCGGTGTTGCGATCAGTGTTGTGTGTGGTGTTGCGTGCTGGGAGTGCGCTACCAGTCTTCTACGAGTGTACTATATGTGTGCTACTCTGCGAGTTCTACGAGTATACTAGTACATTAAGCGTACTATTAAGTAAGTGAACTAAAAGTTTACTGATGGTGAACTACTAGTGAACATGATAGTACAACGGTGTATTGCAGGTTTAGTACTCGTGAACTAGTAATGTTCTCCCGGTGAACTGCGAGTGAACTAGTAATGTTCTCCCGGTGAACTGCGAGTGAACTAGTAGTGTTCTCCCGGTGAACTACGAGTGAACTAGTAATGTTCTCCCGGTGAACTGCGAGTGAACAAGTAATGTTCTCCCGGTGAACTGCGAGTGAACTAGTAATGTTCTCCCGGTGAACTGCGAGTGAACTAGTAATGTTCTCCCGGTGAACTGCGAGTGAACTAGTTTTGTTCTCCCGGTGAACTACGAGTGAACTAGTAATGTTGTCCCGGTGAACTAGTAGTGTTCTCCCGGTGAACTGCGAGTGAACTAGTAATGTTCTCCCGGTGAACTGCGAGTGAACTAGTTTTGTTCTCCCGGTGAACTACGAGTGAACTAGTAATGTTCTCCCGGTGAACTAGTAGTGTTCTCCCGGTGAACTGCGAGTGAACTAGTAATGTTCTCCCGGTGAACTGCGAGTGAACTAGTAGTGTTCTCCCGGTGAACTACGAGTGAACTAGTAGTGTTCTCCCGGTAAACTGCGAGTGAACTAGCAGTGTTCTCCCGGTAAACTGTGAGTGAACAAGGAGTGTTCAACGAGTGTTCTGCAAGAGAAGATGACACACCACACCACCTGGAACCCCTCTACTCTCCGCGTCTTGGGTAAGTACACAGCTCTCTTGTTCTGGCCACACACCTGCCTCCACACATGCCTCTATACACACATGCCTCTATACACACATGCCTCTATACACACATGCCTCTATACACACATGCCTCTATACACACATGCCTCCACACATGCCTCCATACATGCCTCTATACACATGCCTCTATACACATGCCTCTATACACATGCCTCCACACACATGCCTCCACACACACAGGCATTAGGAAGTGATGTGGTGGAGGCTGACTCCATACACAGCTTCAAGTGTAGATATGATAGAGCCCAATAGGCTCAGGAACCTTTATATTAGCTGACTGACAGTTGAGAGGCGGGACCAAAGAGCCAGAGCTCAGCCCCCGCAAGCTCAAATAGGCGAGTACATGCCTCCAAACCTGCCTCCACACACATGCCTCCAAACCTGCCTCCACACACATGCCTCCAAACCTGCCTCCACACACATGCCTCCAAACCTGCCTCCACACACATGCCTCCAAACCTGCCTCCACACACATGCCTCCAAACCTGCCTCCACACACATGCCTCCATACATGCATCCACACACATGCCTCCATACATGCATCCACACACACATGCCTCCAAACCTGCCTCCACACACATGCCTCCAAACCTGCCTCCACACACATGCCTCCAAACCTGCCTCCACACACATGCATCCACACACATGCCTCCATACATGCACCCACACACATGCCTCCATACATGCATCCACACACACATGCCTCGAAACATGCATCCACACACATGCCTCCAAACATGCCTCCACACACACATGCCTCCAAACATGCCTCTCCAGTCATAAGTTTCCAGTTTCCTTACAAGGAGGATAAAATGAAACATATTTGTGTTTAAATGAGAAACGTTATGTGTAAAATATATTAGTTTGGTCTATAATGATTGATGTTGAGGTATAATTGATGTTTTGTACTATAATGAGTGATGTTATATGTGTTATAATGCAGGCCAGCCTCCTGTTTTGGTAGTACTTAAAGTAGCGATGAGGACCATAGTATATATACCGACTTACAACGAATTTAGAAAGTAGAAATCGGCACTATTAAGTTGGACAAACTGTAAAACTATTTTCTACTAATGTTGCAAAGACAAAGTAAACAAACCTAACCTTCCTAGGCCTAACACATGCCGTCTGAGGCCAAATATAGTACATATGTGTGCTGTACTAAGCCTAGGAATATATATTTTTTTTAGCTACTTTTTTTCGTCTGTAAAGTGAATAGTACAAAGTTCTACTATCTACTTGCTTAGAACGGCAATCTTTGTACTGTGGTGCACCTAGTTACAAAATCTATCACCTAAACAGGAGAATGGGTTGTATAATGAGTGTATTTACTCCCGTGTTCCTGAAGATATCCTCATAATACACCGCAGTTACTGATCTCGTCCCTTAATATGACTTATGATCCAGAAGGATGGGGATTTATGACTAATGATCCAGAAGGATGGGAATTTATGACTTATGATCCAGAAGGATGGGGATTTATGACTAATGATCCAGTAGGATGGGGGTTTATGACTAATGATCTAGTAGGATGGGGATTTATGACTTATGATCCAGCAGGATGGGGATTTACGATTTACGATCCAGCGAGATGGGAGTTTATTGTGGGGAAAACTGACTTGAGGGATTTTATTCATTTAATACAATTAGTTAATTTATGGAAAGATTTCTAATATCTAATTAATTTATTTTTCAATTTAATTATTTCAGTAGCGGACTGTATGATATGGTAGTAGGCTGTCTGTTTGATTTTCATGCAAGTAGCTTTCTTTAAAAGGTAGTGGTGGGGGGGGGGGTATTAGTGATATAGTCTATCGAAATTATCGACTGATAGGAAATTTAATACTTATTGTTATTATTATTTTAATTTATAATTAAATTTAGTCAATAGACTAAATTTAATTACAATTTTGCCTAATCTGAGGAATTCAATTAAGTCTTATTAAAGTGAGAATAATGCTGGTATTCACTGTCACGCAGGACAGAGGGTCATACACAAGACAATAGCTCGAAACTGTAGGCTGAAGCACATATATATATATATATATATATATATATATATATATATATATATATATATATATATATATATATATATATAATCTCCCAGTTACAGTCAATATTTTAATGTACTGATATGTAACAACATTCTCATGTGCACTGCCACACAAGGGCAGGGATGGATTCATAAGAAATACAGCTTAAAAATCTATATACAAAAAATGTTAATGTTCGTTTGTTCAAAATCGCTAATCTCCGAAAGTTCTTTACCGATTGCTTTGAAAATTTTCACAAATTATTTCATTCGCGTCCGAGCGTGTTTTTATATACATAATATATAGATGTCACTTTTGTGATGGGGGGAAAAAACATATTTTTTATTTACTTGTGTTTTTAATGTGTTTTCGTGTGAGGAAAATCTTCGAAACCTCTTTACCGATTGCTTTGAAATTTTGACACAACTTTGCATTCGAATAGGCGCCTGTTTTTATATATCTACTATATACATGCCTCACCTGTGTCCGGAAAAAACTTGTTTTTTTTTGGGGGGGGGGGGGGGGAACAGCACCATTTGTTGGACGTACACCTTAAATTTTGCTACACAAATTATTCAGTCACATGTATAATAATAATAATAATCTGAAATGAAAGGATGAGAGCAGTGCTTACCCTTGGGTTAGCTGTTTGCATGCGACATAACAGTTAACAGTATATTACACCGTAAATAAGAGCTCATGACATATTGTGAATATTGTATGTATATAATGCCTTCCTTGGATACGATGGTGTCGATTTGTGCTGACCAACTCCGCGAGAATGATTAGTAACTGTGCAAACATTCGTGAGGTCAACACGACTCGTTTTCCATTCCGGGTTTCAACCCGTTCTCGCACTTGCTTATAGTCAATATTCACTTATTTAATAAGTGCATATGTGACATACTAATTGATTGTGAATATATTAGTTTACCTTGAAAAGCTTCATAGAAAACACCGACCTCACCTAACCTTCTTAGTATGTTAAGATAAGCATCTTATTGCTTCTTAATTACAATTATTACTTAGCCTATACCGTTGATAGGTTAAGTAATAATTGTAAATAAGAAGCAATAAGATGCTTATCTTAACATACTAAGAAGGTTAGGTGAGGTCGGTGTTTTCTACAAAGCTTTTCAAGGTAAACTAAAATTCACAATCAATTAGTATGTCACATATGCACTTATTGAATAAGTCAATATTGACTGTAAGCAAGTGCGAGAACGGGTTGCGGGTTTAAAGAATGGCTGCTCCCTCTCCCTCCCGCATAAGGCGTTACCTCCTAATACATTTTATCAAGGAGTGGAAAAAGGGGTTCATATTTAATTTATTTTAGTACTGATAATTAAGTTCGTTCCTGGGAAATGTTATTATGATGTTTGCAGTCCAGAAACTGATGTTTTAAGAATAATTCACAATATTATTAGCTGGCGAGTTTAATTTGCTGATGTGGCAATATATCCTCATTTTTCAGAGGAAAATTCTTCTAAAATCTCGTTTTCTTTGAATAACTAAGAAAATTTGGTTAATTGTTGTTAATTAGTTAGTACAAAAACAACAGGAATATTGTCTGTTTATTGTATTAAAGATTAGTAAATGAAGTCGGTTTTTTCCCCCACATTTATGACTTACGATTCAGCAAAATGGGGATTTATGACTTACGATCCAGCGAAATGGGGATGAATATTCCGGACTTAAGATCCAGCGAGATGGGGATTTGTGACTTACGATCCAGCGAAATAGGGATTTATTACTTACGATCCAGCGAGATGGGGATTTATGACTTACGATCTAGCGAGATTTGGATTCATTATCATTGTTAATTTATTCCCTTTTATGACTGTTCTTAGTCAAAGAATCTGTAGACTCTACCAGTAACACTCCACCGATTTCGTAGCGTGGTCAATTAGGGGATCCAATCATTCTACTAATTGGATCAATGGAACAAATGCCGGCCCGCCTCTATTAGGCACCTACCCCACGGCAATCACAGTGCAAAGTTGTGTGCTGCTTGCCCCAAGCGTCTGACCTTTAGCCTCATACTGATACAGTTCGTTTTTACATATTTAGATATATATATGTGTGTATTTATTCAAATGCATAAATTGCTGTGAACAAATATAGCAATTGTGTACATGGCAAAAATGTGCTCATGAAAACTTGTGTGTACATCACAGTACTTACAACAATTAACGTCATTGTACATTACAACAATTAAACGAACCTGTACATGTGCATTATTGTAGGAAGTGTGAGAATGATACAACAATTAGAATGTTGACATGTGATTATAAGAAACATTCATTTCAGCTTTCAGTCTGTGTTTCGTGCCAGCAAGTGTAGCTGTGTAGTACACCTGAAATTCTGCATTCAGGAAGTGTCTTTGTGTGTGTGTGTGTGTGTGTGTGTGTGTGTGTGTGTGTGTGTGTGTGTGTGTGTGCAGTTTCAAGCAGTATCCCCTCGTACAGGGCCTCGTAGCCTGGTGGATAGCGCGCAGGACTCGTAATTCTGTGGCCCGGGTTCGATTCCCGCACGAGGCAGAAGCAAATGGGCAAAGTTTCTTTCACCCTGAATGCCCCTGTTACCTAGCAGTAAATAGGTACCTGGGAGTTAGTCAGCTTTCACGGGCTGCTTCCTGGGGGTGGAGGCCTGGTCTAGGACCGGGCCGCGGGGACACTAAAAGCCCCGAAATCAACTCAAGATAACTCAAGAATCCCCTCCCATAACACCAGTGATTAAACACTCAGGGAGCGTACAGTACTAATGATCCTAAATGTAGCCAGCCAAGGGGTTCTGTTAAGCAGCTCTAAACTGCCTTGAGCAGCTCAACACTAAACATCTGGCCCCAAAGTGTGGCTGCTTAGCCTTATTACACTACAAGCAAACACTTCCTCTAATTGCTTGACACCTGATTTTGTTTCCCAATTTACAGGCGACACACATTACCAATTGTACTGTAGTCTAACTTGACCCTATTTTCATATGTACTCAAAAGTACTTTTTATGACATATGACTTCCTTATCTGTTATGCAAGCATTATTCAACATGCCAATTCTGGAGGTTATAACTTTTCTAAACGGTGTTATCAGTGTTATACGAGGATAGCCAAATCTAACAGAGGAGTTGAGCCATATATCACACAGAACAGTTCTGGGAGCAGTTTGTTCTTTTATTCGGCCAAAACCACAGCAGAGGCGGGATGTAGGGACTCTCAGACAAAGATGTGATAGAGGAATTATAGTCATAAGAATTACAAGCCTTCCTAATGAAAAGATATTCATCAAGGTTTATTTACAATCTCTCGAATGATGAATAGTAAGAAGGAACATTCTTGAAGAACACTAACGCATTAATGGTTATAACTATCTTGTCAAATATATCGACACAGAATAGATTACGAAACAATGGAAATAAATTCAGAAAAGTCCTTGGTAAATAATGTTTTGCGGTTACAGTCGTGTATTATTGTCACAAATTATCGGATAACATAAAAAATCGCTGGATTGAATCAAGCGTAGGGTAGACATATATGAACGAGTTTGTGTAGATATAAATATGCTCGTATGCTCGGCAGCATACAAGCCTCTAGGCCTTCATATTCATAAATTCATAAATTCCGATATTCATACATTTCTCTCTTACCTCTCTCCCTCTCTCGCAAACTACAACTTGACTGCACTAGAAATGGAATTGCTGTGTCTAATGTACCTGCAAGTGAAAAGCTATTTATTATCCTACGTCTGATGCTTGACCCATAGTGACTCATTTATTTTAATGCTAATGAACTGGTTTTCATTGGGAATCAACTTTATTTAGTGTTAAGTTATTACACTCATACTAGTCGCAGGATGAAGCCCAGTGGGAGCTATGGCCTGGATGGTGATTATTCCCTTCTGGGGCCGGATTTACGAAAGCAGTTACGCAAATACTTACGAACGTGTACATCTTTCCTCAATCTTTGACGGCTTTGTTTACATTTATTAAGCAATATACAAGCATGAAAACTTGCCAATCAACTGTTGATATTGTTATAAACAGCCTCCTGGTGCTTCGGGGCTCATTAACTGTTTAATAATTGGAAACAAAGCCGCCAAAGATTGAGAAAAGATGTACAGGTTCGTAAGTGCATGCGTAAGTGCTTTCGTGAATCTGGCCCCTGGTCTCCAAGATGACGGAGTGTAAGCCAGTTAAACACATCTCACAACGTCAGACCAAATCTCTAAAATGAACTTTTGGAGAGTCAATTTTTCATCTTCATTCTCTAAACAGAGAAAAGATTTGGCTAGAGAAAGAGAGAAAAGAGAAAGGCTAGACTCAATGATCTCGCCTTTTCTGTTATATACACTAACGTGTCTGTAAGAAAGACTGCTATATATATATATGTATGTATATATTTACATCCCTCCTTTCTCGGCGAAAGAATGCTGCCACGGAAACTAGTGAGTTACTAAGCACTCAACTACAGAAAATGATTAAGGTGCTTTTACTAGCTCAAGTTATAATTACATTTCGTTACATAAGCGGTGCTGTATACGGTCAAACATGCGTCTATGTTCAGTATATCATCAAGTGTTCCAGTTCTAGTATTTACCAAGTTCGGCAAATATCAACCCAAGTGGGTCGAACGTGTGTTAATATGGGGACATTCTACAATATAATATTGAAGATAATGCATATTTTCTCTTTCACAAAGTTGACACTTGGTGTATTTGCGCACTTTCACAAAGATGACACATGGTGTATTTGCGCACTTTCACAAAGCTGACACATGGTGTATTTGCGCACTTTCACAAAGCTGACACATGGTGTATTTGCACACTTTCACAAAGTTAACACATGGTGTATTTGCGCACTTTCACAAAGATGACACATGGTGTATTTGCGCACTTTCACAAAGCTGACACATGGTGTATTTGCGCACTTTCAGAAAGCTAACACATGGTGTATTTGCGCACTTTCACAAAGCTAACACATGGTGTATTTGCGCACTTTCACAAAGCTAACACATGGTGTATTTGCGCACTTTCACAAAGCTAACACATGGTGTATTTGCGCACTTTCACAAAGCTAACACATGGTGTATTTGCGCACTTTCACAAAGATGACACTTGGTGTATTGGACACTTGGATTTTGAGAAACTGCCTGATACGCCTATATCCCAGGAGTATTCTGACCACTAAAGCATCGCATTGTCGAGTTCTTGTTCCTATATTTTCATACATATAAATGTATCATTGCCGTATTCGTCATAATGCTTAATCCTTCGGGTTTCAGGTTGTTGTGACTTTATTAAGTATGTAATATTTTCATCGGATATATAAGTTTTATTTATGCCATTGATAATAATGCAGCTGTATTAGTTTTCTACTCCTGGTCTGCTACAGCTGTCTGTGCAAGCATATCAACAGTATCATGCATTGATATGCCAATATGTGATGATATCCTAAGGGGGCATATCGATGTAAAATTAAAAGTGGATCAATTTGCCTATAAATTTTTTTTATGAAATGGTTATAGAAAGGGCTGCAGCTGGTCCAAGTTTCATCATCACACCCTAAACAGAAAAGGAGAAAAAAAATAAACAACGAATTATGCAACGAATTTTCAAATAGTTTCAGGGAACACATGTGTCAACTAAAATCATTTCTATAACACTCAGATATTAAATTAAGCACATAATAAAGGATTCTAGTGATCAGTTTTATCAAAAAAGTGTTTAGTGCAATATAATTTTTCAAAGTTACCCTACTAAAAAAATATGCAATATATGATATTTATAAATTTTTATAAAATCAACAAATAGACTTTGGACTAAAATGTCTACTAGAGTCTGTAGAAGCACAAACGCTACATATAAGGTGTAATTTGCATGTAAATTGATTAATAAATGAAAGCTCTGAAGTAATTTGAAGGTGTAAATTACTTTCCAGAGTAAAATAAAGATCCAAGTTCGGCCACCTGTAGCTGAGCTTGACTTCGACAGATTTCGTTCATAATTGGCACCCTTGCAGATAGGTATCCATTGAGCAAGGTGTGCAAGTTTCATGCAAATCCCGTGATAGCAAACGAGAAAAAAAAATTGGCCAAAAAAAAAGAAAAAAAAAGAAAAAGAAAAAAAAAAAAAAAAAAAATATAAATATATTGAACATACATATTACAATTATTACAAGAGTTTGTGCTTCTACAGCACATAGTAGACATTTTAGTTGACACATGTGTTCCCTGAGATTATTTGAGAATGTTGAAAATTCGTTGCATAATACGTTGTGTATTTTTTTTCTCCTTTTCTGTTTAGGGTGTGATGGTGAAACTTGGACCAGTTGCAGCCCTTTCTATAACCATTTCATAAATAAATTTATAAGCAAATTGAACAATTTTAATTTATAACGATATTTTTTGATATGCCCCCTAAGGAATTATATCTGAAATTTATTTTCTTTAGCAGCCGAAACCTGTTAGAGGTGAGTGAGTGGCTGCTATCAGGTCCGCGGATATGACGCGTCTTAGTGATAACACGTCTTAGTGATAACACGTCTTAGTGATAATACGTCTTAGTGATAAGACGTCTTACTACGATAGGACGGTTTACTGCGTCTTAGGATAAAACACATTATAAGCAAAGACGAATAGGATAAAACTCTCATAAAACGGGGAGTGGGTGACATAATTGAATGAAAGGAACAGGAATACTTGAATATAAGGGATGGGTGGGAAAATGGATCAGGAAGAGGAAAGTGGTGTCGAGTGAAAGAGATGGGGGCGAGGGAACACGTTGGAAAAAAGAGAAGGGATTCGGCTTGAAAGAAGGATGTAGAATAAAAGAGAAGGGGAGATAGCAAGCAAAGAAGAACAGAAGACCGATAAGGTAGTGAATGAGGTGTAAATACAAGGAATGGGCAAAGAGGGGAATAATATAGAGGGGAATAAAAGTGATATACAGAGGGATGGTAAAGAGGAAAGATAGATGCAGAGTAAGAAACGGATTAAAGAAGAAAGGGAGAAATGGATGGATGGAATAGTGGAGAGAGAGAGAGAGAGAGAGGGCGGAGAGGGCGACAGGTGACCCCCACCAACACTGTTTCCTCGCTCCATTACCCCGGCTCTCCTGTCTCGCCTGTCAGGTGGGACGGGGCGACTGCCAGCTCTTAGACAGGCACTGCCAGCGGCGGCGGGTGTCAAGGGAAAGCCGGTGTCAAGGGGTGAAGGGCGGGTGTTCAAGGTAGATGAAGGGCAGGTGTCGGCGGGTGTTGAAGGGGGAGCTGGTGTCAAGGGGTGAAGGGCGGGTGTTCAAGGTAGATGAAGGGCAGGTGTCGGCGGGTGTTGAAGGGGGAGCTGGTGTCAAGGGGTGAAGGGCGGGTGTTCAAGGTAGATGAAGGGCAGGTGTCGGCGGGTGTTGAAGGGGGAGCTGGTGTCAAGGGGTGAAGGGCGGGTGTTCAAGGTAGATGAAGGGCAGGTGTCGGCGGGTGTTGAAGGGGGAGCTGGTGTCAAGGGGGAGGCTTTTCTGTCTATCTAGATCCACTGTTGAATGGGTAGACAGTAGAACTGCATGTCGCTTCGAATGACTGATGCTTTATTGTGCTTTAGATGATCTAGTTCTCTATTAGCATCAGTCAAATTATTAGTTAAAATATGTGAAATACATATAAAGGTAAATGTAAGTTCTCGTTCAATTGTGACCAACGTCCTGCAGTTGTATCTCACTGGACCTGTTCTCTCCACACTTTGAACTACAAACTACTAAACACAGCTTTCAGTCAAATATTTCGTAAAGCATTTGAGTTATATCCTCTACAGGTGCGCTTATATAAACAATTTGATGTTGTCGAGAACCTTAAAGTCAGGACAAATGTCGTCAGTGAACTTACTCATCCTGAAACCTTGTCGAATGTTGCCCAACCACTTAAGACAGTCGGGGTTTGAATAGCGAACTGTAAGAAGCGAGACCGTCGTTCTACCGTCTCGCCCCAGAGGTTGGGCTAGAATTGTAAAAAAATATATATAACTTTCGAGTGAGTGATGTGCATAGAGGAGCTGTAAAGGACAGTCATCAGCTGTATCACGCTACAAAACTTAACTACAGAATTAGCTGTATCACGCTACAAAACTTAGCTACAGAATTAGCTGTATCACGCTACAAAACTTAGCTACAGAATTAGCTGTATCACGCTACAAAACTTAGCTACAGAAATAGCTGTATCACGCTACAAAACTTAGCTACAGAATTAGCTGTATCACGCTACAAAACTTAGCTACAGAATTAGCTGTATCACGCTACAAAACTTAGCTACAGAATTAGCTGTATCACGCTACAAAACTTAGCTACAGAATTAGCTGTATCACGCTACAAAACTTAGCTACAGAATTAGCTGTATCACGCTACAAAACTTAGCTACAGAATTAGCTGTATCACGCTACAAAACTTAGCTACAGAATTAGCTGTATCACGCTACAAAACTTAGCTACAGAAATAGCTGTATCACGCTACAAAACTTAGCTACAGAATTAGCTGTATCACGCTACAAAACTTAGCTACAGAATTAGCTGTATCACGCTACAAAACTTAGCTACAGAAGAACTAGCTGTAGCTGTACAGAAACAGCTGTATCACGCTACAAAACTTAGCTACAGAAACAGCTGTATCACGCTACAAAACTTAGCTACAGAAATAGCTGTATCACGCTACAAAACTTAGCTACAGAAATAGCTGTATCACGCTACAAAACTTAGCTACAGAAATAACTGTATCACGCTACAAAACTTAGCTACAGAATTAGCTGTATCACGCTACAAAACTTAGCTACAGAAATAGCTGTATCACGCTACAAAACTTAGCTACAGAAATAGCTGTATCACGCTACAAAACTTAGCTACAGAATAGCTGTATCACGCTACAAAACTTAGCTACAGAATTAGCTGTATCACGCTACAAAACTTAGCTACAGAACTAGCTGTATCACGCTACAAAACTTAGCTACAGAACTAGCTGTATCACGCTACAAAACTTAGCTACAGAACTAGCTGTATCACGCTACAAAACTTAGCTACAGAAAATAGCTGTATCACCCTACAAAACTTAGCTACAGAAATAGCTGTATCACGCTACAAAACCTAGCTACAGAACTAGCTGTATCACGCTACAAAACTTAGCTACAGAACTAGCTGTATCACGCTACAAAACTTAGCTACAGAACTAGCTGTATCACGCTACAAAACTTAGCTACAGAACTAGCTGTACCACCCTACAAAACACATTACATAAAAAGTAGATCAAATTTTGTTTTCAGTAATGTCTCGTGGCTTTGATCACGGAGGGAGGGAGGGAGGGGGGGAGGGAGGGAGGGGATGTTAGGGAGGGAGGGGGGTGTTAGGGAGGGAGGGAGGGGGTGTTAGGGAGGGAGGGGGTGTTAGGGAGGGGGGATGTTAGGGAGGAGGGGGGAGTGTTAGGGAGGGAGGGAGGGGGTGTTAGGGAGGGAGGGGATGTTAGGGAGGGAGGGGGGGTGTTAGGGAGGGAGGGAGGGGGGTGTTAGGGAGGGAGGGGGTGTTAAGGAGGGAGGGGATGTTAGGGAGGGAGGGGATGTTAGGGAGGGAGGGGGGTGTTAGGGAGGGAGGGGGGGGGGTGTTAGGGAGGGGGAGGGGGAGGGAGGGAGGGGGGGTGTTAGGGAGGGAGGGGAGGGTGTTAGGGAGGGAGGGAGGGGATGTTAGGGAGGGAGGGGGGTGTTAGGGAGGGAGGGAGGGGATGTTAGGGAGGGAGGGGGGGTGTTAGGGAGGGAGGGGGGGATGTTAGGGAGGGAGGGGGGAGTGTTAGGGAGGGGGTGTTAGGGAGGGAGGGGATGTTAGGGAGGGAGGGGGTGTTAGGGAGGGAGGGGGGTTTAGGGAGGGGGTGTTAGGGAGGGAGGGGTGTTAGGGAGGGAGGGGGATGTTAGGGAGGGAGGGGGTGTTAGGGGGGGTTAGGGAGGGAGGGAGGGGGACTGTTAGGGAGGGAGGGGGTGTTAGGGAGGGAGGGGGTGTTAGGGAGGGAGGGGGGGGTGTTAGGGAGGGAGGGGGTGTGTAGGGAGGAAGGGGAGTGTTAGGGAGGGGGGGAGGGGGTGTTAGGGAGGGAGGAGGGGGAGAGTTAGGGAGGGGGGAACACTGGGTGGTATAAAGTTGAGGGAATGAGAGTGGATCTAAATAGATCGCGATAAAGAGGAGATGAAAGTGAGAGTAAGAGGGTAAATGAGGGGTTCCAGAGGGGGAAGAAATGGAAATTTCGATAAGTGAGAAGAGGACGGGATGTGAGAAGAGTGGTGAAGAGAATGAGAGAAGGGTAAAAGGAAGGGAGGGTGGATATAGGAGCGAAGAGGGCGGAAAAATAAATGAGAAGAAATTAGAGATATAGAAAGGCGGAGGAGGAGGAATAGTGATACGAGAAAAGGAGGGTAGAAATAGAGATGGAAAGAGAGGGAGGCTGTCGTGTAGTAGAGAGGGATGCTGTGGGTAGGAGAAAGGGAGAAATGGGGTTGCCATGGACAGGGAAGAGAGAGTGAGGTGGAAGGGGGATGGGACCCATCACCAGAGGCACAGAGGCAGCAGTGTGTGGCACCACAGATAACGGAGCCCAATTAGAAGGGTGTAATTCCTTATCACAGGGGGACACTTGTTAGTCTTCACGCCCTAATGAGACTACTAATTCTCTCTACCAATTCCATCTTCAAATATTCGCCATTCAGGATCGCGATAACATATGTGAGGGCACCCACGACAGGTATCAATCATCGAGGCGGTGTGCTCTCTCTCTCTCTCTCTCTCTCTCTCTCTCTCTCTCTCTCTCTCTCTCTCTCTCTCTCTCTCTCTCTCTCTCTCTCTCTCTCAAAAGGTGACGCATCACCTTTTTCTTGATCGAGAAAATCAGGAGGAACCGCTGAAGCGTTGATCTCATCCAGCGGTCATAATATATTAAAGTGTCGGACGAAAAAATAAGAAAGAGCAGCTGTGATCTTTCTCTGAACAAAAGTACCATCTCTGCTACGCCTTCAGAGGAACACACACACACATACACATCCTTTTAAGTATATTCAGAATCATTCAGAATCTTCAAAACTTGATTTAGGGAAAATTTATATACGTAAGATCTCTTCAGGATATCATGAAGACATCTTCACTGAGTTACGAATTCATCGAGACCTCGTTAGATGATGATGTAGTCAAGATATGTTAAGATGATGATTGTGTCAGAAAACAATCATCTTCTTATTGATGATTGTATTGGTAAAAATAATCTTGTCAAGACTATTTCAGAGGAAGATTGTCTTCAAGACCTCAGCTGATGAAGATAATCTGTTCAAGGTCTTTTTAAGGTAGAATGACCTGATCAAGACATCTTCAAAGAAAGATGACCTCGGTAGGATCTCTTAATGGGAGGTTTACCTTACAAGACCCTTAAAAACAAGAAAATGTTGACAAAACATCTTTAGTTGAAAATGAAATCATCAGGATTTCTTGAGGGTAAAAAATAACATTAAAACATCTTCAAGGTAGGACGACTTTGTAAAAATTTCAAGGAAAGAGAACCTCAATGTTCCTTGGGAATGTGCTTTTTCAAGTCCTGTTCAGAATAGATGCTTGGCACAACTTCTCCAGAGAAAGATAACCTTGCCAAGATATTTTTCAAGAAATTTAACATTGTCAAGACCTGTTTATTGGACGATAAGCTTGACATGTCTTCCTGGAGACCACTCGGAAGAATGACTTACTAAACCCTTCTATTAGACAGCGTTCTTATGAACACTTCTCCATACGATGATCTTGTCAATGTCTTTTCTGAAGATGAAGTACCACCTCGCCAAGTCTTTGATGGTGAGTGGAGAATGAAGTCATTAAGACCTTTTCATCAGAAGATGACATCGTCAAGAGGTCATTGATGGAAAATTACATCCATGAAAAATTTACAGTTATAAATTATCTCATCAGCTTCAAGTCAGCCAAAAATGACTCATCAGGACTACGTCAAGGGGAAAATAATATCTACATATTATCTCTAGAAAAATTTAATATTCATGAATTGGAAAAAAAAATATCTGGGTTCAGCTAGAAATTACCTTCATAATATTTTATGTATTTACAGCAAAAATAATGTAATGTTTTTATTAATGTCAGGTAGAGCTGTGATTAAAATTATCAAGTAGCTCCGTACTGGTATGTTACCTAGCCAAGCTGGTACAAACTGATGCTGAATAGTGCAATGATCGATATGCAATACGCAAATTTTTGTCTAAAATGCGTCTTTGGCTTGCGCCTGGCCCTTGTTACCGGGACCATTGTGTAGTCACTTCGTTAGCAGCTGCTGACAGTCGCTGCCACAATAGTTTAGGGGTGCCATTGAGAGATGAACGAGCCACATCGCTCTGGTAATTGGTGGGTTGAGGGGAGCCAGGTGCATTGCGGAGCTTAGCTTCCATTGTGTGTGTGAGTACGTATTTTGCACTTCAACTTTTGCACTCATTCAGCCGCTCCAAGTCCTGCACTCACCTAACCTGTTCTTGAAACTCTCCGCTGAGCTTCTTCCGTGGTGTACCTTCATTCCCCATCCCAGGTTATCTTGAGGTTATCTTGAGATGATTTCGGGGCTTTTTAGTGTCCCCGCGGCCCGGTCCTCGACCAGGCCTCCACCCCCAGGAAGCAGCCCTTGACAGCTGACTAACACCCAGGTACCTATTTTACTGCTAGGTAACAGGGGCATAGGGTGAAAGAAACTCTGCCCAATGTTTCTCGCCGGTGTCTGGGATCAAACCCAGGACCACAGGATCACAAGTCCAGCGTGCTATCCGCTCGGCCGACCGGCTCCCTCAAGCCAGCCAGGCTTGAAAGCCAGGAATCCAGTTTTCGAGGCACTTTATTATTTTTCTCCTTTGTTATCCAATTTCATTCTTACGTGGATAAATGATAATTATGAAGAGGATTGAAACAGAGGATGATAGTAGGAGGCTACAAGATGACCTAGACAGACTGAGGGAATGGTCCAACAAATGGCTGCTAAAGTTCAACCCGAGTAAATGGAAAGTAATGAAACTAGGCAGTGGAAACAGGAGGCCAGATACAGGATACAGAATAGGAGACGAAGTACTTAATGAAACGGACAGAGAGAAAGATCAAGGAGTTGATATCACACCAAACTTGTCTCCTGAAGCCCACATAAAAAGAATTACGTCTGCGGCATATGCGAGGCTGGTTAACATCAGAACAGCCTTCAGGAACCTGTGTAAGAAATCATTCAGAATCTTGTATACCACATACGTAAGACCAATCCTGGAGTATGCGGTCGCAGCATTTAGCCCGTACCTTGTCAAGCACAAGACGAAGCTGAAAAAAGTTCAGAGGTATGCCACGAGACTAGTCCCAGAACTAAAAGGCATGAGTTACGAGGAAAGGCTGTGGGAAATGCACCTTACGACACTGGAAGACAGAAGAGTAAGGGGAGACATGATCACTACCTCCAAAGTCCTCAGGTGAATTGACAGGGTAGACAATGATAAACTATTCAAAACTGGTGGGACGCGAACAAGGGGACACAGGTGGAAACTGAGTACCCAAATGAGCCACAGAGACGTTAGGAAACGTTAAGAAAGAACTTTTTCAGTGTCAGAGTAGTTAAGGGATGGAATGCACTAGGAAGTGATGTGGTGGAGGCTGACTCCATACACAGTTTCAAATGTTGATATGAGAGAGCCCAGTAGGCTCAGGAATCTGTACACCAGTTGATTGACAGTTGAGAGGCGGGACCAAAGAGCCAGAGCTCATCCCCCGCAAGCACAAACAGGTGAGTACTAGAGCCTCAACACTGGAGCCTCAACACTGGAGGCTCAACACTGGAGCCCCAACACTGGAGGCTCAACACTGGAGCCTCAACCTTGGAGGCTCAACACTGGAGCCTCAACTCTGGAGCCTCAACACTGGAGCTTCAACCCTGCAGCCCCAACACTGGAGCCCCAACACTGGAGCCTCAACACTGGAGCCTCAACACTGGAGCCTCAACACTGGAGCCTCAACACTGGAGCCTCAACACTGGAGCCTCAACACTGGAGCCTCAACACTGGAGCCTCAACCCTGGAGCCCCAACCCTGGAGCCACAACACTGGAGCCTCAACCCTGGAACCTCAACACTGGAGCCTCAACACTGGAGTCTCAACTCTGGACCCCCAACACTGGAGCCTCAACACTGGAGCCTCAACACTGGAGCCTCAACACTGGAGCCTCAACACTGGAGCCTCAACACTGGAGCCTCAACACAGGAACCTCAACACTGGAACCTCAACACTGGAGCCTCAACACTGGAGCCTCAACACTGGAGCCTCAACACTGGAGCCTCAACACTGGAGCCTCAACACTGGAGCCTCAACACTGGAGCCTCAACACTGGAGCCCCAACACTGGAACCTCAACACTGGAACCTCAACACTGGAACCTCAACACTGGAGCCCCAACACTGGAGCCCCAACACTGGAACCTCCACACTGGAACCTCAACACTGGAGCCACAACACTGGAGCCCCAACACTGGAGCCCCAACACTGGAACCTCCACACTGGAACCTCAACACTGGAGCCACAACACTGGAGCCTCTACCCTGGAGCCTCTACCCTGGAGCCTCAACCCTGGAGCCTCAACCCTGGAGCCTCAACCCTGGAGCCTCAACACTGGAGCCTCTACCCTGGAGCCTCAACCCTGGAGCCTCAACACTGGAGCCTCAACACTGGAACGTCAACACTGGAGCCTCAACACTGGAGCCTCAACACTGGAGCCTCAACACTGGAGCCTCAACACTGGAGCCTCAACACTGGAGCCTCAACACTGGAGCCCCAACACTGGAGCCCCAACACTGGAGCCCCAACACTGTAGCCTCAACACTGTTGCCTCAACACTGTAGCCTCAACACTGTTGCCTCAACACTGTAGCCTCAACACTGGAGCCTCAACACTGGAGCCTCAACACTCAAGCCTCAATACTGGAACCTCAACACTGGAGCCTCAACACTGGAGCCCCAACACTGGAGCCCCAACACTGGAGCCCCAACACTGGAGCCTCAACGCTGGAGCCTCAACACTGGAGCCTCAACACTGGAGCCTCAACACTGGAGCCTCAACACTGGAGCCTCAACACTGGAGCCTCAACACTGGAGCCCCAACACTGGAGCCTCAACACTGGAGCCCCAACACTGGAGCCTCAACACTCAAGCATCAATACTGGAACCTCCACACTGGAACCTCAACACTGGAGCCTCAACACTGGAGCCTCTACCCTGGAGCCTCAACACTGGAGCCTCAACACTGGAGCCTCAACACTGGAGCCTCAACACTGGAACCTCAACACTGGAGCCTCAACACTGGAGCCTCAACACTGGAGCCTCAACACTGGAGCCTCAACACTGGAGCCTCAACACTGGAGCCTCAACCCTGGAGCCTCAACCCTGGAGCCTCAACCCTGGAGCCTCAACCCTGGAGCCTCAACCCTGGAGCCTCAACCCTGGAGCCTCAACCCTGGAGCCTCAACCCTGGAGCCTCAACACTGGAGCCTCAACACTGGAGCCTCAACACTGGAGCCTCAACACTGGAGCCTCAACCCTGGAGCCTCAACCCTGGAGCCTCAACCCTGGAGCCTCAACACTGGAGCCTCAACACTGGAGCCTCAACACTCAAGCCTCAATACTGGAACGTCAACACTGGAGCCTCAACACTGGAGCCTCAACACTGGAGCCCCAACACTGGAGCCTCAACACTGGAGCCTCAACACTGGAGCCTCAACACTCAAGCATCAATACTGGATCCTCAACCCTGGAGCCTCAACACTGGAGCCTCAACACTGGAGCCCCAACACTGGAGCCTCAACACTGAAGCCTCAACCCTGGAGCCTCAACCCTGGAGCCTCAACACAGGAGCCTCAACACAGGAGCCTCAACACTGGAGCCTCAACACTGGAGCCTCAACACTGGAGCCTCAACACTGGAGCCTCAACACTGGAGCCTCAACACTGGAGCCTCAACACTGGAGCCTCAACACTGGAGCCTCAACCCTGGAGCCTCAACACTGTAGCCTCAACCTTGGAGCCTCAACACTGGAGCCTCAACACAGGAGCCTCAACACTGGAGCCTCAACCCTGGAGCCTCAACACTGTAGCCTCAACCCTGGAGCCTCAACACTGGAGCCTCAACACAGGAGCCTCAACACTGAAGCCTCAACCCTGGAGCCTCAACCCTGGAGCCTCAACACTGGAGCCTTAACACTGGCTGGTGACCTGCCTGTTGATGTGTACGGAGATCCCTGGGTGTGTACTGGCGTGCTGGGACGTGATCTCTCAGGTTGTTGGTGGTGGGCGGGCGCATGCTGGCCTGACTGGCTCCATCTCGTCCCTCGGTCAAGGGGCAGCACGAGTCAGTCCCTGCTTACTTCTCGGGTTTGTTTTGATTTTCTTAACATAGAAACAATCATATTCGAAAGTATTAATATGTAGCAGGGAAAGTATTAATATGTAGCAGGGAAAGTATTAATATGTAGCAGGGAAAGTATGAATATGTAGCAGGGAAAGTATTAATATGTAGCAGGGAAAGTATGAATATGTAGCAGGGAAAGTATGAATATGTAGCAGGGAAAGTATGAATATGTAGCAGGGAAAGTATTAATATGTAGCAGGGAAAGTATTAATATGTAGCAGGGAAAGTATTAATATGCAGCAGGGAAAGTATTAATATGTAGCAGGGAAAGTATTAATATGTAGCAGGGAAAGTATTAATATGTAGCAGGGAAAGTATTAATATGTAGCAGGGAAAGTATGAATATGTAGCAGGGAAAGTATTAATATGTAGCAGGGAAAGTATTAATATGTAGCAGGGAAAGTATGAATATGTAGCAGGGAAAGTATTATTTTGTAGCAGCGTATTAATACTTTCATTTAATTAAGTATTAATACTTAATACTAATATTAATACTGTTACCGTAAGTATGACTAGGTAAGAGCGTGGACATAAGTGGAATATAGGACATATTTACACAAGGAGGTATTCTTGGTATACTCCACTCTTCGGTGTATCTACTATGAGAGTTTACTTTAAATACTCTGTGGTGGCTCTTGTGGTAACATTAATAACTCTCTATAGAGTCTATAGACTGTAGAGGCTGAGATACGTCTTGAGCTCAACACCAAGTTAATACTTGTGACACATCAATATCCGATTTCTTGTTTTTATATATATATATATATATATATATATATATATATATATATATATATATATATATATATATATATATATAATCATTTTTATTGTTATGAAGTTCCTGATACTGTGGCAGGAACAACTGTGGTAGTGTGGTAGAAACCATCTGAAGAGTGTGGTTCTGTAAATCACAATACCAAGGTTCTCCTGGTTGCAGGGTGCTAACACTCACAATTGTGTTGCTCTGATGGTACCACTAAAATTATAGTGGCAGAGCCCCTGGTACAGGGTGGCCCTCGGCTGACAAGGGGGACCCATTACATCGATCAGGTCCCATCCCGGATAGCGGCCCTAAGCACCCTCCAGGTTCCCACTAGTCTGAGTTATTGCTCGACAACTATTGCTCACTTGAATGGTGTCTGACTCATGCTTCTCTCACCGGTAAATACAAGCCTCTTATCCCACTCTAAGCTTTTGAGATCCTTACACCAAGCTTGAAAGTCTCGCTTCAAGCTCTGAAAGTTCCTGTGAGCGTGAGAGTCCCACTCGAGCCTCTGATACTCTCACTGGAGTCTGACAGTCCCACTCGACCCTCTGGGAGTCCTCATGCTTCTGGTTATTGGCTTAAAATCTGAAAATTCTCAAGAAAATTTAAGATTCTCTTTTGACAACCAAATCTTAAAATAAATTTGTAATCATTCTAAAGTTTTTTTTTAATTTTAAAGACAACACCCTTACCTCTTGACGGCCGAGTGCTTGTCAACACACCACAATAAAGTTTAACACACAACTTGACCGGAAACTTGAACAGAGCGGTGCGTCCTCTCCAGCGTCCACAACGTCACTAAACTGATGTACTAAATGGTCCGGCTCTAACATAACCGAGGACCCACGGACACAAGACAACACATCACATCAATTTTTGCGAGCCGCTATGATTTTTAGTACGAAAGTATAATGTATTTGATACATTAAAATACAATGGATTTATGCACTAAATTTGAGATTGCATCTAGGTTGTTTAACCAACCCGCCCTCTTGACTACTACGTCTCATTTTGGACGCAATGGTCCCAACCTACAAATTGCACAGTATACTTAATAGTAGCGGCTCACAAATCAACCCGTCCTCTTAAAAATAACGTCACTTTTGGCTGGTATGCGCGGCACTATGGCCAAATTTGGACGTAATTTGAAATAAAATCGACTCACAAAAGTGACGTTCTGCTCCGTTTTCTATTTGAGTCGTCCGGCTTACGCGGAGAGGTTAGGAGAGGACACTTTAAATCAACGTTTTTCATACCGTTTTGAAACTTTGAGAATTTCCTGCCCACCTAACCTATCAGAGGACCCTTAACTTACTGTTGTTGAAAAAAAAAAATCCCAAATTTATTTTCATTTTTTTTATTTTCAAATTACGTCCAAATTCGGCCATACTGGTAAACGGCCAAAAGCGACGTTCTTTTTAAGTGGACAGGTGGCACAAATATCCAGGTTTGTTATGCAACGGTAGGTTGGGTTAGGTGGGTAGCTTGGGTTGGTACGTTCCTGGTTAACTTAACACGTTTCATTTGGAAGGTTATGGCAAGCCAAGAGAACGGCCTGGTTAACCGACTCCGACTGTAAAAACGTGAATAAGCGTCTGTGATTATCTGTACACATTGCCAACTATGAAGGTAATGGCCTGCGCGTATCTTCATTATATATTTTTAATATATAATGTATCTTCATTATATATTTTAATATATATATATCTTTAATATATATACATTACCTCGTATCGCGTAGCCCAATAACCCAAGTATATCTATTCCTGACTAACTACAATGAAATTTAATGTCCAGTAATCTTTTTATATCGTAGTTTTAAAAAAGGTAAAAAAAAAGCTTTATTTCAATATCTTACCCACTAAAAATGACAGCCACGACCACTAAACCTGTGTGTGAGTGTTCTGTAAGACGGCACAACCGCTGTCGTCTGTCAGAAACGACAGTGGTGTAGGCTGAGTGAGGAGGCTTCCCTCTCGACCACCTCCCGCTCGCTCACACGTCATATCACTTTTAAAAAAGTTAGACAAAATATATCGCTTCTGAAAAAACAGGTTTCTCAATTGTAAGACTTGTATTGACTTTAATCAAATATTGAAATATTAAATCTGTAAGTTGTGTAATAATGCATTTTCTATGGAATGCCATGATTATATATATATATATATATATATATATATATATATATATATATATATATATATATATATATATATATATATATATATGTCGTACCTAGTAGCCAGAACGCACTTTTCAGCCTACTATGCAAGGCCCGATTTGCCTAACAAGCCAAGTTTTCCTGAATTAATATATTTTCTCTATTTTTTTATTTATGAAATGATAAAGCTACCCATTTCATTATATATGAGGTCATTTTTTTTTATTGGAGTTAAAAGTAACGTAGATATATGACCAAACCTAACCAACCCTACCTAACCTAACCTATCTTTATAGGTTAGGTTAGGTTAGGTAGCTGAAAAAGGTAAGTTAGGTTAGGTTAGGTAGTCGAAAAACAATTAATTCATGAAAACTTGGCTTATTAGGCAAATCGGGCCATGCATAGTAGGCTGAGAAGTGCGTTCTGGCTACTAGGTACGACATATATATATATATATATATATATATATATATATATATATATATATATATATATATATATATATATATAATATATATATATATATAAGTATATTTTGGTAGCAGTCTTTCCTGTAGACATATATTATTAAATATGACCGAAAAAGTAAGATAAATAATTCTAACACGAATTTTCTCAATCTTTCGTACATTTCGTTTCACTGTGGTGGCAATTCAAAAATCAATTCTCCAAAATTCATTTTTATTATTAGTCTGACGCGACACTTGAGCGCGTTTCGTAAAACTTATTACATTTTCAAAGACTTTAGTTAACACATACACAACTGAATAGAACTTACACATCTCCGATTTGTTTATATCTACATTTGAGTGAGGTGGATGGGGTGAGGTGGTATTTAATAGGGTATTAAATTCATCAACACAAGACAGAACACAAAACAATGGGTATTGAATAGAAGTGATTGCAGAAAGCTTATTGGTCCATATTTCTTGATGCTTCTATATTGGAGCGGAGTCTTGAGGTGGGTAGAATATAGTTGTGCATTAATTGGCTGTTGATTGCTGGTGTTGACTTTTTAATGTGTAGTGCCTCGCAAACGTCAAGCCGTCTGCTATCGCTGTATCTATCGATGATTTCTGTGTTGTTTACTAGGATTTCTCTGGTGATGGTTTGGTTGTGGGAAGAGATTATATGTTCCTTAATGGAGCCCTGTTGCTTATGCATCGTTAAACGCCTAGAAAGAGATGTTGTTGTCCTGCCTATATACTGGTTTTTTTGGAGCTTACAGTCCCCAAGAGGGCATTTGAAGGCATAGACGACATTGGTCTCTTTTAAAGCGTTCTGCTTTGTGTCTGGAGAGTTTCTCATGAGTAGGCTGGCCGTTTTTCTGGTTTTATAGTAAATCGTCAGTTGTATCCTCTGATTTTTGTCTGTAGGGATAACGTTTCTATTAACAATATCTTTCAGGACCCTTTCCTCCGTTTTATGAGCTATGGAAAAGAAGTTCATGTAAAATCGCGTCAGACTAGAAATAAAAATGAATTTTGGAGAATTGATTTTTGAATTGCCACCAACAGTGAAAAGAAATGTACGAAAGATTGAGAAAATTCGTGTTAGAATTAATAATCTTACTTTTTCGGTCATATTTAATAATATATATATATATATATATATATATATATATATATATATATATATATATATATATATATGTCGTACCTAGTAGCCAGAACGCCATTCTCAGCCTACTATGCAAGGCCCGATTTGCCTAATAAGCAAAGTTTTCCTGAATTAATATATTTTCTCAATTTTTTTTCTTATGAAATGATAAAGCTACTCATTTCATTATGTATGAGGTCAATTTTTTTTATTGAAGTTAAAATTAACGTAGATATATGACCGAACCTAACCAATCCTACCTAACCTAACCTATCTTTAGAGGTTAGGTTAGGTTAGGTAGCCGAAAAAGTTAGGTTAGGTTAGGTTAGGTAGGTTAGGTAGTCGAAAAACAATTAATTCATGAAAACTTGGCTTATTAGGCAAATCGGGCGTTGCATAGTAGGCTGAGAAGTGCGTTCTGGCTACTAGGTACATGTGTATATATATATATATATATATATATATATATATATATATATATATATATATATATATATATATATATATATATATATATATATATATATATATATATATATATATATATATATATATATATATATATATATATATATATATATATATATATATATATATATATATATATATATATATGTCGTACTTAGTAGCCAGAACGCACTTCTCTGCCTACTTTGCAAGGCCCAATTTGCCTAATAAGCCAAATTTTCATGAATTAATGGTTTTTCGACTACCTAACCTACCTAACCTAACCTAACCTAACTTTTTCGGCTACCAAACCTAAAATAACCTATTAAGATAGGTTAGGTTAGGTTAGGTAGGGTTGGTTAGGTTCGGTCATATATCTACGTTAATTTTAACTCCAATAAAAAAAAATTAACCTCATACATAATGAAATGGATAGCTTTATCATTTCATAAGAAAAAAATTTGAGAAAATATATTAATTCAGGTAAACTTGGCTTATTAGGCAAATCGGGCCTTGCATAGTAGGCCGAGAAGTGCATTCTGGCTACTAGGTACGACATATATATATATATATATATATATATATATATATATATATATATATATATATATATATATATATATATATATATAATGTACCTAGTAGCCAGAACGCACTTCTCAGCCTACTATGCAAGGCCCGATTTGCCTAATAAGCCAAGTTTTCATGAATTAATTGTTTTTCGACTACCTAACCTTCCTAACCTAACCTAACGTAACTTTTTTGGCTACCTAACCTAACCTAACCTATAAAGATATGTTACGTTATGTTAGGTAGGGTTGGTTAGGTTCAGTCATATATCTACGTTAATTTTAACTCCAATAAAAAAAAAATGACCTCATACATGAAGAAATGGGTAGCTTTATCATTTCATAAGAAAAAAATTTGAGAAAATATATTAATTCAGAAAAACTTGGCTTATTAGGCAAATCGGGCCTTGCATAGTAGGCTGAGAAGTGAGTTCTGGCTACTAGGTACGATATATATATCTTTATATATTAGGTATATATATATATATATAGTAAAAACATTATATATATATAGGCAAATCGGGCCTTGCATATTAGGCTGAGAAGTGATTCTGGCTACTAGGTATATATATATATATATATATATATATATATATATATATATATATATAATATTGCCTAGTAGCCAGAACGCAGTACTTGGCTAACTATGCAATGTCCGATTTGCCTAATAAGCCACGTTTTCATGAATTTATATATTTTTCTAATTTTTTTGCTTATGAAATGATAAAGCTACCCATTTCATTGTATGAGTTGATTTTTTTTTAAATCTAAGTTAAAACTAACATAGATATATGACCGAACCTAACCAAGCCTACCTAACCTAACCTAACCTAAACTAACCTAACCTAACCTAACCCAAACTAACACAACTATGTAAATAATTTATGTTCCTAATATAATATAATAATAATAATTCAAATATACTAATTGGAAAGCATTTATTGAAAATAAAGAAAATCACTCGGCCTATTAGGCAAATTGGGGCCTTGCGTAGTAGGCCGAGAAGTGCGTTCTGGCTACTAAGTACGACATATATATATATATCACTTTAGAACACTTTCCCACCAGGAGACTCGAACCCTAGCCAGCACAGAAGCCTTCCAGCAACTGGCATAACAGGTACGCCTTAACCCACTCGACCACCTGCTCAGACCCTTAAAAGAGATGGTAATTTCGGAGTATTTATACACTCCAAAGATCAACCACCTCCCAAGAGCACTAGAGCAAGTGAGGGGTCATTTTTACTTCACTTTCGTGTTTAGGAGAGTTGTGCCTTAAGCATAGACACAGTGTTCTCCCATATTAACAGGGACTTGATGAAAAAAACGTAAAAATGACCCCTCACTTGCTCTAGTGCTCTTGGGAGGTGGTTGATCTTTGGAGTGTATAAATACTCCGAAATTACCATCTCTTTTAAGGGTCTGAGCAGGTGGTCGAGTGGGTTAAGGCGTACCTGTTATGCCAGTTGCTGGAAGGCTTCTGTGCTGGCTAGGGTTCGAGTCTCCTGGTGGGAAAGTGTTCTAAAGTTGTATACTTCACTCTCGTGTTTAGGAGAGTTGTGCCTTAAGCATAGACACAGTGTTCTCCCATATTAACAGGGACTTGATGAAAAAAAAACTAAAAATGACCCCTCACTTGCTCTAGTGCTCTTGGGAGGTGGTTGATCTTTGGAGTGTATAAATACTCCGAAATTACCATCTCTTTTAAGGGTCTGAGCAGGTGGTCGAGTGGGTTAAGGCGTACCTGTTATGCCAGTTGCTGGAAGGCTTCTGTGCTGGCTAGGGTTCGAGTCTCCTGGTGGGAAAGTGTTCAAAAGTTGTATACTTCACTCTCGTGTTTAGGAGAGTTGTGCCTTAAGCATAGACACAGTGTTCTCCCATATTAACAGGGACTTGATGAAAAAAACGTAAAAATGACCCCTCACTTGCTCTAGTGCTCTTGGGAGGTGGTTGATCTTTGGAGTGTATAAATACTCCGAAATTACCATCTCTTTTAAGGGTCTGAGCAGGTGGTCAAGTGGGTTAAGGCGTACCTGTTATGCCAGTTGCTGGAAGGCTTCTGTGCTGGCTAGGGTTCGAGTCTCCTGGTGGGAAAGTGTTCTAAAGTTGTATACTTCACTCTCGTGTTTAGGAGAGTTGTGCCTTATATATATATATATATATATATATATATATATATATATATATATATATATATATATATATATATATATACCATGGTTGAGTAAACTATGCATATGTATACCAGGGAGAGGTAAACTGTGTATACATAAACTTTGAAGATGTGCACTATATAAATGTATGTATCTCGTCCCTGATATATATCATAAAAATTCCTCGTCCGAATATGTGCCACTCTCTTTCCCACCCTCGGTGGGGATAACTATGTTTATGTATCTTTGAAGAGGTGACATGTGTATACATCATATGATCATAAGTGTATACATCATATGATCATAAGACAGCAGGATCATGGGGTATGTGACAGATCAAGGTAGTATAGAAGGCAACCGCAGAAGAGGACCTCCTGGCCCATCTGAATCCAGCCCCTCTACCCATTTTATCTATGAAGCCTGTTTTGTAAGCTAGATGTACCTTTTTTCGCCTGTAAAATAGGTCGGTAACATCCCCCCCCCCTCCCCCGGGTCCCGGGTTCGATCCCGGGCACCGGCGAGAAGCAATGGGCAGAGTTTCTTTCACCCTATGTCCCTGTTACCTAGCAGTAAAATAGGTACCTGGGTGTTAATCAGCTGTCACGGGCTGCTTCCTGGGGGTGGAGGCCTGGTCGAGGACCGGGCCGCGGGGACACTAAAAGCCTCGAAATCATCTTAAGATAACCTCCCCACATTACCTACTCAGTTGCCCGTGCAATAGTTCCTCGTATAGGTCTTTAGAGGAGACGAAGATGCGTGCAACAAATGAGAACTATTTTACAGACGGGGACACGGAAAATAGCATCAAGTAAGAGTTCTATTACGCGGGTGAGGACGCTGGTGGCACACATGAGGATGGGGGGGGGGCGGCAACGAGACGGGATGACGCAGGGGGCCATCCAGACGGGATGACGCAGGGGGCCATCCAGACGGGATGACGCAGGGGGCCATCCAGACGGGAGGACGCAGGGGGCCATCCAGACGGGAGGACGCAGGGGGCCATCCAGACGGGAGGACGCAGGGTGCCATCCAGACGGGAGGACGCAGGGGGCCATCCAGACGGGAGGACGCAGGGGGCCATCCAGACGGGAGGACGCAGGGGGCCATCCAGACGGGATGACGCAGGGGGCCATCCAGACGGGATGACGCAGGGGGCCATCCAGACGGGAGGACGCAGGGGGCCATCCAGACGGGAGGACGCAGGGTGCCATCCAGACGGGAGGACGCAGGGTGCCATCCAGACGGGAGGACGCAGGGGGCCATCCAGACGGGAGGACGCAGGGGGCCATCCAGACGGGAGGACGCAGGGGGCCATCCAGACGGGAGGACGCAGGGGGCCAACGAGACGGGAGGACGCAGGGGGCAACGAGACAGGAGGACGCAGGGGGCCAACGAGACGGGAGGACGCAAGGGGCAACGAGACGGGAAGACGCAGTTAGCCAACGAGACGCAAGTGGGTGAAGCAAGAACTGACGCGCACCACCACCACCGTGACCAACTTGGGTCATTTGCCACTCAGGGGAGTAATTGTCGGTCTTTCTAGCCAGAGGTTTTGTGTCACTACTTCAGTCTTTCTCAGCTCTCTCAGCCCAACTTTTATTGTGAGTGAAACCTTTTATTGTGAGTTTCCGGCGACAATTGTAGTAAAAGTCATTACTGGCGAGGTAACCACATGTCGTTCTAACTTTATTCATACACTTTATATTCAAGGTATATTGCAGTGACCTCAAAGAGGTCAATTGTATACGAGCCATGAATGAGCCGTGTGCAATGAAGCACAATACACAGGTGGAAACTTAGTACCCAGATGAGCCACAGAGACGTTAGAAAGAATTTTTTCAGTGTCAGAGTAGTTAATAAATGGAATGCACTAGGAAGTGATGTGGTGGAGGCTGACTCCATACACAGTTTCAAATGTAGGTATTATAGAGCCCAGTAGGCTCAGGAATCTGTACACCAGTTGATTGACAGTTGAGAGGCGGGACCAAAGAGCCAAAGCTCAACCCCCGCAAACACAATTAGGTGAGTAGGTGAGTACACGAAGTCTCTGTGGCACCAACATCACTGTAACATCGTCTCTGTTCCGTCCAGTACCCCCTCGACATGGCCCGCCAACTGCTGTTCCATATCCCCCTCACCCTTCCGTTCCCTGACAGTATTCGCAACCATTCTTGTGCCGGGAACCAATTCCTTTCCATATCTCGTTTTTTCCATGGGCATAAATACATTCTCCATGCCCTCCCCTCCCACCCTTCCATTTTTCCCTCACCTCTTCCATTCCCCGCCTGGACCACACGTGGACACCTCTCTCTCTCTCTCTCCCCCACTGACACCTACTATATACTATCACTACAAGTTTCTCATTCAGGCAGCGTGCGTGGAGCCGCTTCCAGCGAACACCACAATCAATAACCACCTGTGAGTCTCTTCCCACCAGCACGATAATGAGCCTCCTGGCCTCCGCTGGTACACCTTACACTGGCGTCGGGGCAAAGTTTCCCGGGGGATCGTCAAATACACTTCATCGGGTTTCCCCCGGCAAGTGACTTCAATGAAATGATCGTCTCGAACTTCCTCAAAATTTCTGAGACGTGGAAAAATGTCTGCTGGGGTCAGGGCTCTTTACACGCGTTCAGGGCCAGACTGAGTGCGTTCACTCAGCGATATTTTATAGTTCTTTGAAGGCCAGTTTAAATAACGTTTAAGATGATTTTTTTAATTACTTAATTTTCAAAGGACTTATTAATAATAATTCTGACAATAAATTCGGATAATTTGTAATAATATTCTTTGAATCTTGACTTAAATTCGCATAATATATAATATTATCTTCCATGTAAGCCTGTTATCTGACCCATCAAGATATCACGGCTTTCTAAAATCTTCTTAAAACTTCTAAAAGCTTTGTAAAATAAAACATGAAACCTTTGTAAAACTCTTGAAATAATACTGAAAAGCCACAACAGTTTCCAATAAACTATAAACAATCTAATTTGATAATGTATTTGTGAGGACTGGCAGGCAGGCAGGCAGACAGGCTGGCAGGCAGGCAGGCAGGCAGGCAGGCAGGCAGGCAGACAGGCTGGCAGGCAGGCAGGCAGGCAGGCAGACAGGCTGGCAGGCAGGCAGGCAGGCAGGCTGGCAGGCAGGCTGGCTGGCAGGCAGGCAGGCAGGCTGGCAGGCAGGCAGGCAGGCAGGCTGGCAGGCAGGCAGGCAGGCAGGCAGGCTGGCAGGCTGGCAGGCAGGCAGGCAGGCAGGCAGGCAGGCTGGCAGGCTGGCAGGCTGGCAGGCTGGCAGGCAGGCAGGCAGGCAGGCTGGCAGGCTGGCAGGCTGTCAGGCTGGCAGGCAGGCAGGCAGGCAGGCAGGCAGGCAGGCTGGCAGGCAGGCAGGCAGACAGGCAGGCAGGCAGACAGGCATGCAGGCAGACAGACAGGCATGCAGGCAGACAGGCAGGCTGGCAGGCAGGCTGGCAGGTAGGCAGGCAGGCAGACAGGCAGGCAGGCAGGCAGGCAGGCAGGCAGGCAGGCAGGCAGACAGGCAGGCAGACAGGCATGCAGGCAGGCAGGCAGGCAGGTGGAAGGAGGCTCAGGTAGCAGCAGCTCATAATTAAATCCAGTGGTGGAGGTGACGGCGGTAGGGGTGACCAACAAGGCTTGACAGCTCCTGGTGGGGGCGCCCTCGCCTCTAACGCATATTTAACACATAATACTGTCAAGTAGAACCTCGAGACGTCCACACTCTCTTGCCAACATCTTGAGACAGGCACTGTATTTTACGGATTTATTCTATGTCCGTTTGTGACTGGGGTTCGATAAGGATCAGAAAAATATATTTACGGTTGAGAATTCGACACAGAATTAGAAATCTCCACTTTACATCACCTTTAATTGGAACTCGCTTGTTGAAACTGAATTCGAGGTAGCGCATAGATAAAAGAAAGGACTCGAGTGTCCACTGAATCGAATCAGAGACCGTCAAATGTTTTAAAATGGAACTCTTTTTTACGATAAGGTAAAACAAGAAATGTCACACCAGTAATGTAATTCAATATGAGCAGCCAGCCGGCACGCATGGGCCCCCAGGCGTACGTCTGGTGTCGACGACGTGGCAGAATTCTGTTATCTCTGCCATTTCCATTCTGTGGCCGGGCGACGGGCCGCAAATAAGTGAATTTTGGCGGGAGAAAGACACAACAGAGAAAGTGCTTGGCTCGGTGGTTCGCGCCGTGGCCACCAACCGCGGAACAATGGGTAGAATCAGCGAGTGACTCGCCTCGAGATGAATAAGTCTGCTCCCTAACGCATAATTGTGTTGGAGAAAGAAACTGCTGTGTAGTAGGATATGGAGGGTGTGAGGCCACTCTCCCAGCCTCCACGTCCTGTGAGGTGCGTGGGGGGGCGTGGGACTGGTCTCCACGTCCTGGGGGGGTGCGTGACACTGGGGGGTGCGTGGCACTGGGGGGTGCGTGGCACCGGTCTCCCGTCCTGGGGGTGCGTGGCACCGGTCTCTACGTCCTGGGGGGCTTGGCACTGGTCTCCCGTCCTGGGGGGTGCGTGGCACCGGTCTCCACGTCCTGGGGGTGCGTGGCACTGGTCTCCACGTCCTGGGGGTGCGTGGCACCGGTCTCCACGTCCTGGGGGGCTTGGCACTGGTCTCCACGTCCTGGGGGTGCGTGGCACCGGTCTCCACGTCCTGGGGGTGCGTGGCACTGGCCTCCACGTCCTGGGGGGTGCGTGGCACTGGTCTCCACGTCCTAGGGGTGCGTGGCACTGGTCTCCACGTCCTGGGGGGCTTGGCACTGGTCTCCACGTCCTGGGGGGCTTGGCACTGGTCTCCACGTCCTGGGGGGTGTGTGGCACCGGTCTCCACGTCCTGGGGGGTGTGTGGCACCGGTCTCCACGTCCTGGGGGTGCGTGGGACTGGCCTCCACGTCCAGGGGGGGTGCGTGGAACGGGTCTCCACCTCCTGGGGGGTGCGTGGGACGGGTCTCTACTGTCACCTGCATGTTATATTCTGCTCCTCGACGCACGAAATAATTAAACTCCAGCCCCGTAATTAAATACGCATCTATACTTTGTTATATATATATATATATATATGTTGTACCTAGTAGCCAGAATGTCGTACTCGGCCTACTATGCAAGGCCTGATTTGCCTAATAAGCCAAGTTTTCCTGAATTAATATATTTTCTCTAATTTTTTTCTTATGAAATGATAAAGCTACCCATTTTATTATGTATGAGGTCAATTTTTTTTTATTGGAGTTAAAATTAACGTAGATATATGACCGAACCTAACCAACCCTACCTAACCTAACCTATCTTTATAGGTTAGGTTAGATTAGGTAGCCGAAAAAGTTAGGTTAGGTTAGGTAGGTTAGGTAGTCGAAAAACAACTAATTCATGAAAACTTGGCTTATTAGGCAAATCCGGCCTTGCATAGTAGGCTGGGAAGTGTGTTCTGGCTATTAGGTACGACATATATATATATATATATATATATATATATATATATATATATATATATATATATATATATATATATATATATATATATATATATATATATATATATATATATATATATATATATATATATATATATATATATATATATATATATATATATATATAACATGAGGTGTGATCTTACTCATGAGGATGGGAGGGTGTATCAGAGCTGAGCTTACACTCAGATATGTGACCTTTTTACACTACAACTCACATCTACTGCGACATATTACATTGCTGCCTTGCAATAACACTTTTCTCCCTCTGACCTTTTTGGTACATTTTAGTCCAAAAATGTATACTGTTATCGTAATTGTACTTTCATTACGTAGTTGCAATATGTATTAAATTCGGAACACGGATTGCCAAAACTATATCCATGTTTTTCATATTGCAATTACCACCATATCACAGTAAAGGACTTTCAGGTTGTAACTTGTCACATAACACTAGCAAAATGTGATATTGTATCAAGAAGCTGAAATACAGTAGGCCTCCCACCTGCTAATGTATATCAATGATCACACACAAATATACGACTCGATGAAGCTAAAAAAAAAATCACTTAACAGTGCAAAGTAGAATATTATCGTCCAGTTGGTTACACTATCAGCCCTTATCACCTTGGTTCCTATTACACAATAGTCTACTGAATCACACTATTTATCATCTTGAGGTTATCTTCAGACGATTTCGGGGCTTTTTAGTGTCCCCGCGGCCCGGTCCTCGACCAGGCCTCCACCCCCAGGAAGCAGCCCGTGACAGCTGACTAACACCCAGGTACCTATTTTACTGCTAGGTAACAGGGGCATAGGGTGAAAGTCTCTTAATGTTCAGACTGGTAAATATTGATATGTCTGTTAAACCTTCAAAGAAAATAGGGAGTCTCACCTTACGTTGATTTTATTAATACAACTCGAAAGGTATTTAGATACCTCACTCTCCACTGCAAGCACGAGTGACGTCAAGAATGACATCCCCAGCCTCCCACAGCGACCTGGCTGTGGTTGCCACAGCTCAAGAACCTTAAGTCCAATCGGTAAACTTCCTGACATTAATCTGTACGTAAACCTTACTCTGCCAGGTATATAGGTTTACTGGCCAGTCTCTGAAGAAGCTGGTGTCTCGTGTCTAAATTTTCTCTGATGGTCATGTGGGAGATCAGGGAAGGACTGAGTAAGAATCAACCTGTTCTTAGGGAATAAATGCGCTCGCGGGAATGGATTGAGAACGACTACAAAAATAGTGTCGTTATCTACTCTCAATCCATCGTTAAGTTAGGTTGAGGATATTTTAGGTTAAGGTTTGATTAGGTAAGGCTAGGTTGGTTATATTTTATTTGGTTTGGTTATATAAATACAGTGTATTATTGACGATTATCTGAGATATAGAAGTGGAAAATTGCTTCAGTGTTCCCGAGAATTTCATGTACACAAAACACAATTTTTCAACGAAAACGTTTTCAGTATATACGCTATATATTCTAAACCAACTATTTATAATATAATAAAGTTATTTAGATAACTGTACAGGTGGTTTGAAGGGGGGATGTGGTTTCTCTCGGTAATTGATTTGACGGTAAACCTCACCATAATGTGACTGAAAATTAGACTCCAATCTTCAAATTTTAAATCAATTTAACAATTACTACACGACTTGATAATATTCCAGGATGGACTGAAACGTCGTCAATTCTTTTATTTTGAGATGTGTTGGTTGGGTGTTTAAATATTCCTTTTTTTTTTGCATTACACACCTTTGTACTGTCTTCAACCTTTGTGGGACGGAAGCAGAGGAAGCTCTCAGAAATACATGAACCAACTCCGGCTCTCCCAGTGCGCTAAACATAATTTTAATATCAACGAAGGACTGTTTTATACCGTAATAAATCTTTGTTACAAAGGTGATATTGGCAGTCCTTCGACTCACAGATTAGCTGAGATCAGGGGGTCAGAAGGCTGAGATCAGGGGGTCAGAGGGCTGAGATCAGAGGGTCAGAAGGGTGAGATGAGCGGGTCAGAAGACTGAGATCAGGGGGTTTGAAGGCTGAGATCAGAGGATCAGAAGGCTGAGACTAGAGGATCAGAAGACTGAGATCAGGGGGTCAGAAGACTGAGATCAGGGGGTCAGAGGGGGAGATCACAGGGTCAGAAGGGTGAGATCAGAGGATCAGAAGGCTGAGACTAGAGGATCAGAAGACTGAGATCAGGGGGTCAGAAGACTGAGATCAGGGGGTCAGAGGGGGAGATCACAGGGTCAGAAGGGTGAGATCAGAGGGTCAGAAGGGTGAGATCAGAGGCTCAGAAGGGTGAGATCAGAGGGTCAGAAGGGTGAGATCAGAGGCTCAGAAGGATGAGATCAGAGGGTCAGAAGGCTGAGATCAGAGGATCAGAAGACTGAGATCAGGGGATCACAAGGGTGAGATCAGGGGCTTAAAAGGCTGAGATCAGAGGATCAGAAGACTGAGTTCAGGGGGTCAGAGGGCTGAGATCAGAGGCTCAGAAGGGTGAGATCAGGGGCTCAGAAGGGTGAGATCAGGGGCTCAGAAGGGTGAGATCAGAGGGTCAGAAGGGTGAGATCAGAGGGTCAGAAGGGTGAGATCAGAGGATCAGAAGACTGAGATCAGGGGGTCAGAGGGCTGAGATCAGAGGCTCAGAAGGGTGAGATCAGAGAATCAGAAGACTGAGATCAGGGGCTCAGAAGGGTGAGATCAGAGGGTCAGAAGGGTGAGATCAGAGGATCAGAAGACAGAGATCAGGGGCTCAGAAGACTGAGATCAGGGGGTCAGAGGGCTGAGATCAGAGGCTCAGAAGGGTGAGATCAGAGAATCAGAAGACTGAGATCAGGGGCTCAGAAGGGTGAGATCAGAGGGTCAGAAGACTGAGATCAGAGGATCAGAAGACTGAGATCAGG
>NC_059608.1:15491893-15499393 GCF_020424385.1 Procambarus clarkii
AGAGAGAGAGAGAGAGAGAGAGAGGAGAGAGAGAGAGAGAGAGAGATGAGAGAGAGAGAGAGAGAGAGAGAGAGAGAGAGAGAGAGAGAATGAGAGAGAATTTGTGTATACTTGCCTATCATGCTGAAAGTCAATTAGAAGGACAGAACCACAAATGCATACACCACAGCATACAAATCAAACACTGACAAATATACACACGTCAGCATTTGACTTACATCCCCCGTGACAAAGGCTATGGCACGATACGTGATCGTTCACATCCAGCCTGCGTAGTGAACACTGTAAATAAACTTAACCTAGACACCTTACATGACCTAAATACCACAGCTCTAACTATGCATAAACCCACACTATTAACCATTTTTCCTCAAATATAAATTAATATTATATAGTGTGGGGTTTATGCATTGTGCATCAGATCTATGCAAACTCAACATTCATGCCATGCCAAACTCAACATTCATGCCGTGTCAAACCCAACATTCATGCCGTGTCAAACCCAACATTAATGCCGTGTCAAACCCAACATTCATGCCGTGTCAAACTCAACATTCATGCCGTGTCAAACCCAACATTCATGCCGTGCCAAACTCAACATTCATGCCGTGTCAAACCCAACATTCATGCCGTGTCAAACCCAACATTAATGCCGTGTCAAACCCAACATTCATGCCGTGTCAAACATAACATTCATGCCGTGTCAAACCCAACATTCATGCCGTGTCAAACATAACATTCATGCCGTGTCAAACCCAACATTCATGCCGTGTCAAATCCAACATTAATGCCGTGTCAAATCCAACATTAATGCCGTGTCAAATCCAACATTCATGCCGTGTCAAACCCAACATTCATGCCGTGTCAAATCCAACATTAATGCCGTGTCAAATCCAACATTAATGCCGTGTCAAATCCAACATTCATGCCGTGTCAAACATAACATTCATGCCGTGCCAAACATAACATTCATGCCGTGTCAAACTCAACATTCATGCCGTGTCAAACTCAACATTCATGCCGTGTCAAACTCAACATTCATGCCGTGTCAAACCCAACATTCATGCCGTGTCAAACTCAACATTCATGCCGTGTCAAACCCAACATTCATGCCGTGTCAAACCCAACATTCATGCCGTGTCAAATCCAACATTCATGCCGTGTCAAACCCAACATTCATGCCGTGTCAAATCCAACATTCATGCCGTGTCAAACATAACATTAATGCCGTGTCAAACCCAACATTCATGCCGTGTCAAACCCAACATTCATGCCGTGTCAAACATAACATTCATGCCGTGTCAAACTCAACATTCATGCCGTGTCAAACCCAACATTCATGCCGTGTCAAACCCAACATTCATGCCGTGTCAAACCCAACATTCATGCCGTGTCAAACCCAACATTCATGCCGTGTCAAACCCAACATTCATGCCGTGTCAAACCCAACATTCATGCCGTGTCAAATCCAACATTCATGCCGTGTCAAATCCAACATTCATGCCGTGTCAAACATAACATTAATGCCGTGTCAAATCCAACATTCATGCCGTGTCAAATCCAACATTCATGCCGTGTCAAACATAACATTAATGCCGTGTCAAACATAACATTAATGCCGTGTCAAACCCAACATTCATGCCGTGTCAAACCCAACATTCATGCCGTGTCAAATCCAACATTCATGCCGTGCCAAACCCAACATTCATGCCGTGCCAAACCCAACATTCATGCCGTGTCAAACCCAACATTCATGCCGTGTCAAACCCAACATTCATGCCGTGTCAAACCCAACATTCATGCCGTGTCAAATCCAACATTCATGCCGTGTCAAACCCAACATTCATGCCGTGTCAAACCCAACATTCATGCCGTGTCAAACCCAACATTCATGCCGTGTCAAATCCAACATTCATGCCGTGTCAAACCCAACATTCATGCCGTGTCAAACCCAACATTCATGCCGTGTCAAACATAACATTAATGCCGTGTCAAACATAACATTAATGCCGTGTCAAACCCAACATTCATGCCGTGCCAAACCCAACATTCATGCCGTGTCAAACCCAACATTCATGCCGTGTCAAACATAACATTAATGCCGTGTCAAACCCAACATTCATGCCGTGCCAAACCCAACATTCATGCCGTGTCAAACCCAACATTCATGCCGTGTCAAACATAACATTAATGCCGTGTCAAACCCAACATTCATGCCGTGTCAAACATAACATTAATGCCGTGTCAAACCCAACATTCATGCCGTGCCAAACCCAACATTCATGCCGTGTCAAACCCAACATTCATGCCGTGCCAAACATAACATTAATGCCGTGTCAAACCCAACATTCATGCCGTGTCAAACCCAACATTCATGCCGTGTCAAACCCAACATTCATGCCGTGTCAAACCCAACATTCATGCCGTGCCAAACATAACATTAATGCCGTGTCAAACATAACATTAATGCCGTGTCAAACATAACATTAATGCCGTGTCAAACATAACATTCATGCCGTGTCAAACCCAACATTAATGCCGTGTCAAACATAACATTCATGCCGTGTCAAATCCAACATTAATGCCGTGTCAAACATAACATTAATGCCGTGTCAAACCCAACATTCATGCCGTGTCAAACCCAACATTCATGCCGTGTCAAACATAACATTAATGCCGTGTCAAACCCAACATTCATGCCGTGTCAAACCCAACATTAATGCCGTGTCAAACCCAACATTAATGCCGTGTCAAACATAACATTAATGCCGTGCCAAACATAACATTCATGCCGTGCCAAACATAACATTCATGCCGTGTCAAACCCAACATTCATGCCGTGTCAAACCCAACATTAATGCCGTGTCAAACATAACATTAATGCCGTGTCAAACCCAACATTCATGCCGTGCCAAACCCAACATTCATGCCGTGTCAAACCCAACATTCATGCCGTGTCAAACATAACATTAATGCCGTGTCAAACCCAACATTCATGCCGTGTCAAACATAACATTAATGCCGTGTCAAACCCAACATTCATGCCGTGCCAAACCCAACATTCATGCCGTGTCAAACCCAACATTCATGCCGTGCCAAACATAACATTAATGCCGTGTCAAACCCAACATTCATGCCGTGTCAAACCCAACATTCATGCCGTGTCAAACCCAACATTCATGCCGTGTCAAACCCAACATTCATGCCGTGCCAAACATAACATTAATGCCGTGTCAAACATAACATTAATGCCGTGTCAAACATAACATTAATGCCGTGTCAAACATAACATTCATGCCGTGTCAAACCCAACATTAATGCCGTGTCAAACATAACATTCATGCCGTGTCAAATCCAACATTAATGCCGTGTCAAACATAACATTAATGCCGTGTCAAACCCAACATTCATGCCGTGTCAAACCCAACATTCATGCCGTGTCAAACATAACATTAATGCCGTGTCAAACCCAACATTCATGCCGTGTCAAACCCAACATTAATGCCGTGTCAAACCCAACATTAATGCCGTGTCAAACATAACATTAATGCCGTGCCAAACATAACATTCATGCCGTGCCAAACATAACATTCATGCCGTGTCAAACCCAACATTCATGCCGTGTCAAACCCAACATTAATGCCGTGTCAAACATAACATTAATGCCGTGCCAAACATAACATTCATGCCGTGCCAAACCCAACATTAATGCCGTGTCAAATCCAACATTAATGCCGTGTCAAACATAACATTAATGCCGTGTCAAACATAACATTAATGCCGTGCCAAACATAACATTCATGCCGTGCCAAACATAACATTCATGCCGTGCCAAACCCAACATTAATGCCGTGTCAAACCCAACATTAATGCCGTGTCAAACCCAACATTAATGCCGTGTCAAACATAACATTAATGCCGTGCCAAACATAACATTCATGCCGTGCCAAACCCAACATTCATGCCGTGTCAAACCCAACATTCATGCCGTGTCAAACCCAACATTAATGCCGTGTCAAACCCAACATTAATGCCGTGTCAAACATAACATTAATGCCGTGCCAAACATAACATTCATGCCGTGCCAAACATAACATTCATGCCGTGCCAAACCCAACATTAATGCCGTGTCAAACATAACATTAATGCCGTGTCAAACCCAACATTAATGCCGTGTCAAACCCAACATTAATGCCGTGTCAAACATAACATTAATGCCGTGTCAAACCCAACATTCATGCCGTGTCAAACCCAACATTAATGCCGTGTCAAACATAACATTAATGCCGTGCCAAACATAACATTCATGCCGTGCCAAACATAACATTCATGCCGTGCCAAACATAACATTCATGCCGTGCCAAACATAACATTAATGCCGTGCCAAACATAACATTCATGCCGTGCCAAACATAACATTCATGCCGTGCCAAACACAACATTCATGCCGTGTCAAACACAACATTCATGCCGTGCCAAACATAACATTCATGCCGTGCCAAACATAACATTCATGCCGTGCCAAACACAACATTAATGCCGTGCCAAACCTCAAACATTGACGTGCAGTGGTGACGCGTCTCCCAACATTATCACTCGTGCAGCCACAGGGTCGTGAAAACCTTCACGGGCTGTACGTACCTGTGCGAGCGATGGCACGTACTATTTTCACGTACGCGTAATATTTATGTACGTAACATAGAGAAGAAGAGTTTCAAACGTGTGAGTTTCAATGTAAATCATCAATGACTATACCACAAAGAACACTAAATAAATACATCAATATTAATGCATTAATACATAAATACATCAATATTTTCAGTATTAGTTTCCTTATAACGTCAAAGTGTTACTTCCTCCTCAGGCTTCAAGGAGATTTTTGTATATGAGAAGTTCCGTGGCTTCGGATAGTTTGGAACCCCCTTCAAATGACGTATTGAAAATTCTTGGGGACTCGATAGATCTTGACGAGAGGGGGAGGCAGACCCCCTGAGTCTCACGACCAGCCGCTGTCAGAGCTCTCCCGGCAACCAAGGTATATAGTGTATATACCCCGTGAGGTGTAGGTTACTTCTCGGTGTATATAATCAACGTTTTAATCCTGTTCCAAAAAGAAGTTACAGCCACGCTCCTGTACCAGGTAAGTTACGGGCTCACCATAGCCTGTGCTACTTGCCCCGCTCCTGTGCCAGGTAAGTTACGGGCTCACCATAGCCTATGCTACTTGCCCCGCTCCTGTACCAGGTAAGTTACGGGCTCACCATAGCCTGTGCTACTTGCCCCGCTCCTGTGCCAGGTAAGTTACGGGCTCACCATAGCCTATGCTACTTGCCCCGCTTCTGTGCCAGGTAAGTTACGGGCTCACCATAGCCTGTGCTACTTGCCCCGCTCCTGTGGCAGCTAAGTTACGGGCTCACCATAGCCTATGCTACTTGCCCCGCTCCTGTGCCAGCTAAGTTACGGGCTCACCATAGCCTGTGCTACTTGCCCCGCTCCTGTGCCAGGTAAGTTACGGGCTCACCATAGCCTGTGCTACTTGCCCCGCTCCTGTGCCAGGTAAGTTACGGGCTCACCATAGCCTATGCTACTTGCCCCGCTCCTGTGCCAGCTAAGCTACGGGCTCACCATAGCCCGTGCAACTTGGAACTTGTTCCGAGTAGCTGAATCTATAACAACTATAACATCCTGGACTATATTCAGGGATAGATGGCCAGTAAGGTAGTGTCACCCCGAGAGTTCAGAAACAATTTAAGGTATTAATGTAATTAGACAAGATCGAACTAGCACGCCTGGACTCCCAAGGCTCAGGTACTGAACCCGACACTGACCCAAGATGAGCTCAAACGTATCTCAACTAGAAGTGTTTAGAAATGACAGTTGGTCCGGGAATTGTGTGAACTCATGTGATGATGACTGACAGCGTTATGAGGCACGCAACCCGTCCGAAGATTAGGTTCTGTTGGCGATTATTTGTATTTGTAGAACGTGAAACATATACAGCGTTGTGGTTCGAACACAATTTGTCAGTGAAGCACTTGTTCCGGAAGTGTTCGGACGTCATCAGTTGAGTCGTGTGTAAACCGTTTTTCATTTATAAACAGCGGGTTTGGTGGGTGCATGGAATCACTTTTGGATCTTTGTTTGGAGAACGGGCTGACGACTCGCAACTGATTTCATGCGAACGCTTCCGGAATAAGTGCTTCACTGACGAATTTTGTTCGAACCACAACGCTATAAATGCTTCACCCACGTACCACAAATACAAATAATCGCCAACAGAATCTAAACACCACACCTAACCAATGTCTAAATATGCACAATATGCTAACATATAACAATATTAATTTACATTTGAGAACATTCCTATTTTGAACGAACAGCATGTTAAAATTGATAAATGCGTCTTTGGGGGTCGACCGCTGGATGGAATGGACTTGTTCTGAGGACGGGTTGGACACCTGTGACAGGTAAAAACATGTTTTTTTTTTACTGTTTTTCATGCGAGTTTTCATGTTAGGGGAAATCTCCGAAACCTCTTTACCGATTCCCTTGATATTTTGACACAACGTTCCATTCAAATACGCGCATGTTTTTACACACCTACTATATAGATGCCACACCTGTGACAGATAAAAACATTTTTTTTTTTGTAAAATAGTGCATCAGTGAGACGTAAAAGCAACACACGCTGTGTGTTTTTCATGTGAGGCAAATCTCCAAAAGTTTTTCACTGATTGCTTTGAAATTTTGACACCTTTGCATTCATATACGTGTTTTAGTATACCTTTTATATAGATGTCAAACCTGTGAGAGGTTAAACCATGTTTTTTTAACTATATTTTTTCATGTGAAGCAATTGTGGGGAGGATGATGGGATGGGGGATGGTGGGGAAGACGAGGGGATGGGGGAGAGGGGAATGGTGGGGAGGACGAGGGAACGAGGGAACGAAAATGGTGGGGAGGATGGGGGGACGGAGGAGGGGTGCTGTGGCTCAGCAATGCGTGGCCGGGTAGAGTATATTATATAAGTAAATAAATAAATAAATAAATAATATATATATATATATATATATATATATATATATATATATATATATATATATATATATATATATATATATATATATATATATATATATATATATATATATATATATATTTAAATATGACCGAAAAAGTAAGATTAATAATTCTAACACGAATTTTCTCAATCTTTCGTACATTTCTTTTCACTGCTGGTGGTAATTCAAAAATCAATTCTCCAAAATTCATTTTTATTTCTAGTCTGACGCGACACTTGAGCGCGTTTCGTAAAACTTAGTACATTTTCAAAGACTTTAGTTTACACATACACAACTGAATAGAACTAACACATCTCCGATTTGTTTATATCTACATTTGAGTGAGGTGGATGGGGTGAGGTGGTATTAATAGGGTATTAAATTCATCAACACAAGACAGAACACGAAACAATGGGTATTGGATGTAAGTGATTGTAGA
>NC_059608.1:15501893-15574393 GCF_020424385.1 Procambarus clarkii
GGCAGTAGTGGTGGTGGTAGTAGTGATGATGGTGGTGGTAGTGGTAGTAGTGATGATGGTAGTGGTAGTAGTGATGATGGTGGTGGTAGTGGTAGTAGTGATGATGGTGGTAGGAGTGGTAGTAGTGATGATGGTAGTGGCATTAGTGATGATGGTGGTAGTAGTGATGATGGTGGTAGTAGTGATGATAGCGGTGGTAGTAGTGATGATGGTGTTCTACAATCCACCATATAGAGGACGAGTTCCAAATGCAGGCGATGAGTCACAATAACGTGGCTGAAGTATGTTGACCAGACCACACACTAGAAATTGAAGGGACGACGACGTTTCGGTCCGTCCTGGACCATTCTCAAGTCGATTGTGTGATGATGTTAGTGATGATGGTGGTGGTAGTAGTGATGATCGACTTGACAATCGACTTGAGAATGGTCCAGGACGGACCGAAACGTCGTCGTCCCTTCAATTTCTAGTGTGTGGTCTGGTCAACATACTTCAGCGACGAGTTCCAATATTATGCTCTATCTAGGCTAACAGGAAGAACAGTTGGTAATTGTAAAATATACAGAGGAGCAAATAAAAGTTAAACATTGTTTCATGTTATTGGTGCTGGAGTGACCAATAACAGCACCAATAACATCTCACATATGTTATTGGTGCTGGAGTGACCAATAACAGCACCAATAACATCTCACATATGTTATTGGTGCTGGAGTGACCAATAACAGCACCAATAACATCTCACATATGTTATTGGTGCTGGAGTGACCAATAACAGCACCAATAACATCTCACATATGTTATTGGTGCTGGAGTGACCAATAACAGCACCAATAACATCTCACATATGTTATTGGTGCTGGAGTGACCAATAACAGCACCAATAACATCTCACATATGTTATTGGTGCTGGAGTGACCAATAACAGCACCAATAACATCTCACATATGTTATTGGTGCTGGAGTGACCAATAACAGCACCAATAACATCTCACATATGTTATTGGTGCTGGAGTGACCAATAACAGCACCAATAACATCTCACATATGTTATTGGTGCTGGAGTGACCAATAACAGCACCAATAACATCTCACATATGTTATTGGTGCTGGAGTGACCAATAACAGCACCAATAACATCTCACATATGTTATTGGTGCTGGAGTGACCAATAACAGCACCAATAACATCTCACATATGTTATTGGTGCTGGAGTGACCAATAACAGCACCAATAACATCTCACATATGTTATTGGTGCTGGAGTGACCAATAACAGCACCAATAACATCTCACATATGTTATTGGTGCTGGAGTGACCAATAACAGCACCAATAACATCTCACATATGTTATTGGTGCTGGAGTGACCAATAACAGCACCAATAACATCTCACATATGTTATTGGTGCTGGAGTGACCAATAACAGCACCAATAACATCTCACATATGTTATTGGTGCTGGAGTGACCAATAACAGCACCAATAACATCTCACATATGTTATTGGTGCTGGAGTGACCAATAACAGCACCAATAACATCTCACATATGTTATTGGTGCTGGAGTGACCATTACTAAAAAATTATTCTCTGAAATCAATTAGGAATTGTGATTAACATTCATTGTTCATTTATTATATTGTTTTCCATTATTTTTTTCGGTCAGTGTTTTATTTTAATATTTGTGTTAGTGATTAAAGCCTTTAATGCCAGTGATCAATATTACATAGGATTATCCTTCAGAAATATCACCGTAGATTGCAGCCTAATGAGGGCAATTCAGACTTGCTGGCAGAGTTATAACCCTGTGATTGGTTTGGTTATAGGAACACCCTATAAATATTTTGTATTTTGTTACTAAATTTTTAATATTTATGAATCAAATATTCTTCCATTCTCTGCTCACCGGAGGCTAGGCTTGAGATCTATTTTTTCCTTCTTGCATTGTTTTGTTCCATAATCTATATGGGATGTTAGGAGTTGGTGATACCATAATGTTTTAAGTGATGAGGTAGCTATCTTGAGGTTATCTTGAAATGATTTCGGGGCTTTAGTGTCCCCGCGGCCCGGTCCTCGACCAGGCCTGCACCCCCAGGAAGCAGCCCGTGACAGATGACTAACACCCAGGTACCTATTTTACTGCTAGGTAACAGGGGCATAGGGTGAAAGGAACTCTGCCCATTGTTTCTCGCCGGCGCCCGGGATCGAACCCGGAACCACAGGATCACAAGCCCAGCGTGCTGTCCGCTCGGCCGACCGGCTCCCTAGGATCCGGACAGCTAGGATCAGACTGTAGGAGTGTGCATGTTGGACAAGGTACATATGCTGTATTATCTATCAACATCAACTGATCTGATGTACCCCATCACAGAAAAATGAGAAGCACAGTTAAACAGAAACGAAGTGAAAAAAAAGAAAAAAAATACCTATACTCACGACATGAACGGTATGGTAAACAACACAGCTCAATTCCAACGCAATATCACACAAAATAATTAAAACAAAATGAAAATATATCGAAATCTATAAAAATTCAATTTATCAATGCAGTCGGAAACACTGAAATGGAATTGTAACATATTTAGTATGGCGTATGTTGCTTTTACGTGCCACAGATGGCGCTGTTTAGAAAAAGCAAGTTTTTCCCTGTCACAGTTGTGGCATATATATAATGGTAAATAAAAACACGGTCGTATTTGAATGCAAAGTTGTGTCAAAATTTCTAAGCCATCGGTAAAGAGGTTTCCGAAATTTCCCTTACACGAAAACTCAAATGAAAAATTCAGTTTTTCAAAAAAAAACATGTTTTTACGTCACAGACGTGACAGCTATATAGTAGGTATATAAAAACGCGCTCGTGCACTATGAAGGCGAACACAAACTTGTAGCTTATATAAACTGCTGCTCTAGACATAATCCTGTTTGTGAGTATTCAGTTGTTGAGGTTTGCAAAGTGCACTCAATATGACGCTCGTTTGACACTTGACAACTGAGCCTATTGTAAGTGGCCAGCAACTGCCGATCTGGGGCCAGATTCACGAAAGCACTTACGCAAGCACTTACGAACGTGTACATCTTTCCTCAATCTTTGGCGGCTTTGGTTACATTTATTAAACAGTTTACAAGCATGAAAACCGTCCCAGTCACCTGTTGTTATTGTTATAAACAGCCTCCTGGTGCTTCGGAGCTCATTACCGGTTTAATAATTGGAAACAAAGCCGCCAAAGATTGAGAAAAGATGCATAGGTTCGTAAGTGCTTGCGTAAGTAGTTTCGTGAATCTGGTCCCTGGACGTGAAAGCCGATATCACTACTGGTCGAATGTTCGAATCCAGAATTGGTAGTGATTTTCTGAAATATATTATGGGGGAAGACTGCAGAACTAACTCCATATTTGACCTTGTCTTCATCAAAAAGTTTCGCAGTTCTTGACAGTTGTGGACTAGTCGAGATAAAAAAAATATTCTTTTGTGAGAACCATCGAATATTTAGCGATATTTCAGAGTCACTGGCAATTCCGTATTCATACCCACGGCCCAACCCGTTCTCACACTTTCGTATAGTCAATATTGACTTATTAAATACGTGCATATGTGACATACTAAACATACTAGTTTACCTTGAAAAGCTTCATAGAAAACACCGACCTTACCTAACCTTCTTAGTATGTTAAGATAAGCATCTTATTGCTTCGTAATTAGACTTATTACTTAACCTATTATAGGTATAGGTTATGTAATAATTGAAATTACGAAGCAATAAGATGCTTATCTTAACATACTAAGAAGATTAGGTAAGGTCGGTGTTTTCTATGAAGCTTTTCAAGGTAAACTAGTATGTTTAGTATGTCACATATGCATGCATTTAATAAGTCAATATTGACTGTAAGAAAGTGCGAGAACGGGTTGCCACGGCCAATATCCAGCCCGCTCCCGCGAGCGTTCCCAACGTCAAGAAGCCGTCGTACTAACGTGGCTTATCCTAATCTACTTGAGCCTTCATGTGTGGCATTCTGTACTCGACTCGACGATTACTTTACTTTTTTTTTACCAGGTAACACAACACTTGAAGTAAATTATGTTGCAAACATTTTCAGATATGAATAATGTAAGGGCACAGAGTTGTGTGATGAACAAGGTGTTGGGTAACCCTGGAAACACAAACCGAAACTGTCTCTATTTTCCGCTTGTAACAACTTGTAAAAAAGTTGTTACATCTTGGCTTAATGTGTTTATGACGTATTGGAACGTTGTTACAACTTGATATATTGGTTGTTATAACTGGTTAGGTGGTGTTAAAACTTGTTCGAACGTTGTACCAACATCGTAGTTTCAGTGTGTGTTTGGAGGGACGGTCCCAGAAAATAGGGAAAATGAGCATGCTGATAATTCTGAGGATGTTTGGCCAAGCTGGAACTACGGATCTAACGTTGTGATGTTCTAAAATGTAATGGTGACAGTGATGTTTTTATAATTGATGTTGTATTAATTGTGTTTATTCAAAGTCAACTGAGGTCATCGGGAATGATAATGCTTTTTTAGCTTTGTGTCTCTCAGGGATGAAAGTATAGTAGGCTATGGTATTACAGTTTTTAATTTAGAAAACGTATATTAAGACCGACCTAAGTAAACGAGAGTGTACCGTACATTATCTCATTGCTATTATATCTATAATAATAACAGTAAACCTGATAAAATCTTGGTCAAGTGACAAGTTGTTCTTAAGAGGCCCATGGAACTGTATATATAACTTTCTCCCTCCGCCCCCCCCCCAAAAAAAAAGAAAAGAAAGGTGTACTTGCCTAATGCTACTCACCAAACCATGTTTGAGTAGTCGGGTGCTTTCCTGAGATAACGTAGGTTACTGTTGCTAGTTATATTGTAATAAAAATATTTATCTGAACAGTTTCATGTAGTTCAATGATAAGTACAAAAGTATATATTTAGAGGAAATTTATGTTAAATTCTATAGGAATTCCACTTGACCAAAATTTTCGACAAATTTCGATGGGTGGGGTACTTAATGAACATAAAACACGATGAGATCTATTTAATTGCATATATATGCAATATATCTGTTTTTTTATGCTTGTTAAATATTTTATTATCAATAGATTTGTATGAAAAAAATTTACACAATTTAAAAAAAAATCATATTCTTTATCAAAAAGGACATCCGAGAACAGAGCGTCTTCAAATGGTAACAAGAAAGTTCGCCAGTATTTAGGAGAATATTTAAAATCAGGATTTAGACCTGACGCTACAGATGACACCAAATCATCCTGTTTGTTACGCTGGACTTTCTGCCTTAATGATTCCGTAAGACCAGGAAAAATGTAAGACACCTCAGTAGCATACCTCCAGAACATGGAGAAAAAACACTAGACGACTTTAAACACCCGAAAGAGAGGCTGAAGACTAAGCAGTGAAGCTTGAAGACTTGTTTTCATATCATGCTGATATTTTTGATAAATTATATCCATTAAATAAGGAACTGCAAGATGAACAGAAGACGTATGGATAGAAAAACCAAAATGATTGCTTGTATAAGTTAGCAGGGGTTTTAAGACCAAGGTATTGAGAAAAAAACCTCTCTCACATGACCCTGTGATCCATTACAAAATGTCTTATAAATCTCAGACCACTGCTCCAGCCTCCGTGATGATCTCTGTGATATATTCACTACTCTGAAGCGGATGAACTTCTCTTTTTTGCAGTGCTCAGGCAAGAAGCACTGCCTGAGCACTGCACTGTTCTCTTTAACCTGGGAACATAAATACTGCTTGGGTACTAAGGAGCCTGATCCCATCGTCAAAGCTAATGGACATGCAGAATGATGACAGTACGAAACACATTCATCCTTCAAACCAATACATTATGTGGCTGGATCCCCAAGTTGTTGACAAATATAACAGATTAGCTTAGAGGCTCGGCAAGTGCTGCTGGCCTTCCAAACCAGATAGCTTAATGTGCCTTTTGTGCCGTTACGGGTATGTTGACTACAAAACGAGGACGTCTCCACATTAGTGAGCTTGGGCACCTTCGTGCAAATATAACTGGACTTGTTACTCGGGTTTTCTAGTTTAGATTCTGTGCAAGCAGGTCAAAATGAGCACTAAATCATATGGTAGTTTTATTATTCAACGAAAGAAGAATTTATATTTTCAATTAATGGCAATTATTAAAGCAATTAAATAACATAAATTATTTCATTTATTACCCTTATAGAAGTATAATACTAAAAATATTACTAGACGATACTTCAAGGTATGGGAGGAAATGAGGAGGGCAAGGAGGGGGGGATGTGACCTGGGGCGGCCAGGGGGGGGGGGGTGGAATGTGACCTGGGGCGGCCAGTGGGGAGGGGGGTGGAATGTGACCTGGGGCGGCCAGGGGGGGGTGGAGGTGGAATGTGACCTGGGGCGGCCAGGGGGGGGGGTGTAATGTGACCTGGGGTGGCCAAGGGGGTGGAATGTGACCTGGGGCGGCCAGGGGGGTGGAATGTGACCTGGGGCGGCCAGGGGGGGTTGAAGTTGGAATGTGACCTGGGGCGGCCAGGGGGGGTGGAATGTGACCTGGGGCGGCCAGGGGGGTGGAATGTGACCTGGGGCGGCCAGGGGGGGTGGAATGTGACCTGGGGCGGCAAGGGGGGTGGAATGTGACCTGGGGCGGCCAGGGGGGGGGGTGGAATGTGACCTGGGGCGGCCAGGGAGGGGTGGAATGTGACCTGAGGCGGCCTGGGGGGGTGGAATGTGACCTGGGGCGGCGAGGCGGGGTGGAATGTGACCTGGGGCGGCAAGGGGGGGTGGAATGTGACCTGGTGCGGCCAGGGGGGGTGGAATGTGACCTGGGGCGGCCAAGGGGGTGGAATGTGACCTGGGTCAGGCAAGGGGGGGGTGGAATGTGACCTGGGGCGGCCAAGGGGGGAGGGTGGAATGTGACCTGGGGCGGCCAGGGGGGAGGAATGTGACCTGGGGCGGCCAGGGGGGAGGAATGTGACCTGGGGCGGCCAAGGGGGGGGAGGGTGGAATGTGACCTGGGACGACAAGGGGGGTGGAATGTGACCTGGGACTGTAGCACACTGGGAAAGGGACACTGTGCCAGAGTTAACACAAACCATTTGGGGATGGGGGGGGGGGAATCAGAAAAACATTTTCTCCCACGTCTCTCAACCACTTTATTCCCCCTATCTCTTTCCCACGACCGTCCAAGTGGTTGGGTACCATTCCTTTCCCTCCGTCCCATCCCAAATCCTTATCCTGACCCCTTCCAAGTGCTATATAGTCGTAATGGCTTGGCGCGTTCTCCTCATAGTTCCCTACCCTTCCCCCTATCTCTTTGCACTACTGCTCTCCACCTCCTTCCCTCCACCACCACCACTCGACGCCAACGCACTCCCCCACCACCTCTCCCCACCACCAGGCTCCCCCGCTCCTTCACCTCTGGCAGTAAAGATGCCCGACACCAATCATCTCTGCTAAGTTATTTAACAAATATTGTGTTCCCCGCGGGCGTAATGGTGGCCCCTGCTGGCCTGTAATCACCATTTGTTTACACACAACGACATTAATATCTTCCCACCCAAAAACTCAATGAGTGATAGGAGAGGAGGCCAGAGATGGACGGTGGTGGTTGTGTTATGGGTTCATGGGACTTTGTTTGTGGTGTAGAGGGAGTGGTGTACTCACCTAGTGGTGCTTATGGGGGTTGAGCTATGGCTCTTTGGTCCCGCCTCTCAACTGTCAATCAATTGGTGTACAGATTCCTGAGCCTACTGGGCTCTGTCATTTCTACGTTTGAAACTGTGTATGGAGTCAGCCTCCACCACATCATTGTCTAATGCATTCCTTTTGTTAACTACTCTGACACTGGAAACATGTATAATGTCTGTATGTCTCATTTGGGTACTAAGTTTCCATCTGTGTCTCCTTCTTCGTGTTCCACCCGTGCTAAATAGTTTGGCTTTGTCCTTCCTGTCAATTTCTGAGAATTTTGTAGGTGGTGATCATGCCTCCTCAAACTTTTCTGTGATCCAGTGATATCTGGTTGATGGGGTTCTGGGAGTTCTTCTACTCCCCAAGCCCGGCCCGAGGCCAGGCTTGACTTGTGAGAGTTTGGTCCACTAGGTTGTTGCTTGGAGCTGCCCGCAGGCCCACATACCCACCACAGTCCGGTTAGTCTGCCACTCCTTGGAGGAAACAGAGCATAGTTCAGTGACGTGAGGTTTAACTCCCGTAGCCTTTTTGTGGCTCATACCTATAATTTCTGGGACAAGTCTGGTGGCATACCTCTGACTCTTCTCTAACTTTGTCTTGGGTTTATATAGGTATGTACTCCAGGCAAGAGCTGCATACTCCAAGATTGGTCTGACATCAACCTGTCCTCTTGAAAATAACGTCAACATTTTCGGTTTGACCCAAATGGTACTTTTTGGACGTTATTTTTGTGTAAAATTACGGTTATTCTTGCTACCAGAGGCTATCACTAATTAGACCAAAAAATACCACACTATTATAAATATTCCATAACTCACTAACTATCAACTGATATTTGTTCTTCTTGTAAAAATATTTATGTTTTTTTGCCCAATTATTCGTTAATTCAGAAAATTCCTTCCTGTCGATCTTTAAATTTAGGAAAAAATCTAATAAATTTAGAAGTGAATTTTTCGTTCGCCGACAGTTGCCAGTTACTGTTTAACACTTTATACTTTAATGTCGCAGGTCATTACAAATTTCCCAGGATTTATATAGGTTTTGTAGTAGCATTTAGTCAGAGTGCAGTAATTTACCTATGGGAAACCTCGATAGCCATCGTAAACAAATAATAAACATTTATGGAATAATAAATATGCAAACATATACAATTTCTTATGTTACGACTTTGGCGGGTAGGCCGTTCCGTTTGTTTACAACCACAATGGTTTAAAAAACACAGTACTTTTAATGTATAAGTGACTAAGTATGCTATAATGTATGTTCCTCAATGAAAATTATCGTCTTTTTTGTTAATTTGTCCATAATGAATAAGATTCCTTCCTGTCAATCTTTATATTAAGGAAAACATTTTAAAAATTTGGTATAGAGTTTTCGTTCAGAAAAAGTTTCCAGTTACTATTTCCTAGTTATCATTTAATGTAGGTGGTCGTTATTTTACTGTTATGTATAAAGATATTTAACATTATGCATTTATAATACAGAACAATTTGGTGGTTCAACTGCCTCATAATTATGTAAAATACATTGTGACAACTACATGATAATTAAAATCAGAGTTTTTTGACAACTATAAAATCCTGTTGAAATCCTGCTATTTGGGGTTGTCATACACTCCTTAGTAAATAATATTATGTAATGTTTGGCACAATTTATCACTGTATTTACAAACTGTTTAGGTATTATTGTATTCTAAAGTTTTTTTAATGTGTAATATGTTATTTCATCCTAAACTTATATTGCTACGTTTATATCAGATATAAGTAATTTGCCACTGTTAAGTAACGTTTAAACGTTCTTTTAGTGTAAATAATGGAAGAAAATGTAAGACATAGTCTGCATATCTCTTTCCAATTGTCTTTTAAGTTTTTTCCTAAAGAAAACTAAGATTTTGCGAATTTTGATTAACAAGTACATTAATTATTAATTTTTTGTCGTTATTATTATTACAAAAAAAAGAATTACACCTTGTGTTTGTTTATGTACAAAACACGGTGTAATAACCAGTTTACTGATGTCGTCGCCCCTAAATCAATAAAAACAACCAGTGTACTATTGTAAATATTCATAGCTTAGGATTTCTTTGCTCAGGTTAGTCAGTCTTAGGCTCTGCTGTTTTAGGTTAGGGTAGATTATACGAGAGGTTAGTATGCTGTATACGAAGGGAACGACCAGGCAAAACAACAACAAGGTACTGGCCACATTACTGCTGTAATTATTCAGGTAATATTTAACAACTACTAATTGTTATTAGTTTGATAATATTGCAGAAAGTTAGGGAATGTCAGAGGAGTAGTCACTGACAGTCATAGGGGAACGAAATGGATACGACTTTGAATAGGTAAAAGATAACTAGCGTTTTGCCCGAAACGCTATGCGTGCTAGTGGCTTTACAAGATTGTAAAATCAACATCATTCCTATTTTCTCTCTTAACCCCCCAGTGTACCTTTTTGTATATAAATAAATAAGTAACCTAGGTTTTTGATGCAGCTGTGCTGAAAGCGTGAAGTAAAATAAATCATTGTGTCAGGGAACAGGAAACTACAAGTTCGGCTTATATTGAGTTTCCCCCCTTCCCTCTCCTCCCAAATTACTGGTTGAGTAAATCAGCCTAGCCTACTTCTACTTAGCATAACCTAGCCAACACTAGCCAAGCCTAGTCTACCTCGGGCCTCGTAGCCTGGTGGATAGCGCGCAGGACTCGTAATTCTGTGGCGCGGGTTCGATTCCCGCACGAGGCAGAAACAAATGGGCAAAGTTTCTTTCACCCTGAATGCCCCTGTTACCTAGCAGTAAATAGGTACCTGGGAGTTAGTCAGCTGTCACGGGCTGCTTCCTGGGGGTGGAGGCCTGGTCGAGGACCGGGCCGCGGGGACACTAAAGCCCCGAAATCATCTCAAGATAACCTCAAGATATACCCTTGCCTAGCTTAGCAAACAGCCATACTGTTAAGACTCTGCTCTCTGATTGTACCTATGACACCTCTACTCCTCACTGTTTCTATTATTAATTTCCTTCTGTATCTTTAGCTCCAGTATGTTGTTATATTGTGTTGTGCAAATTTGGGACCTCGCCCTCCAGTATCTTCCATATATGTATTATTTGATACCTTTCTTGTCTCCTGTCCAGAGAGTACATTTTGAGAGTTTTGAGACGGTCTCAATAATTTAGATGTTTTATCATTTCTATTCCTGCTGTTTATGGTCTCTGTGTTCCCTCTAATTCAGAGATCTTTCCTGTTCAGAAAGGGGAAGTAAGTTCCGAGCAATAATCAATACTCAAGTTGTTTTGCTCGGTTGTTCCATTCGTATACAGCATACTAACCTTTCGTATAATCTAACCTAACTGAAAACAGCAGAGTCTTAGAATGACTAACCTGAGCTAAGAAATCCTAAGCTATGAATATTTACAATAGTACACTGGTTGTTTTTGTTGATTTAGGGGCGACGACATCAGTAAACTGGTTATTACACCGTGTTTTGTTCATAAACAAACACAAGGTGTATTTTTTTTATTTATAATAATAATAACGACAAAAAAATAAGTAATGTACTTGTTAATCAAAATTCGCAAAATATTATTTTTCTTTAAAAAAAAAGTCATGAACCAGTTTCCTCCAAAATTGGTACCCTTACAGATAGGCTTACGTGCAGTCAGGTGTATAAGTTTCATGCAAATCATCCGATAAAAAAAAAAAGACTATGTCTTACATTTTCTTCCGTTATTTACACTAAAAGAACGTTTAAACGTTACTTAACAGTGGCCCTTATATCTGATATAAACGTTCGAAAAGAAGTTTAGGATGAAATAACATAGTACACATTTAAAAATAAACAAACCTTATAATACATTAATACCTAAAAAGTTTGTATATAGTGATAAATTGTACCAAATATTACATAATATTATTTACCAAGAAGTGTATGACAACTCCAACAGCACGATTTTATAGTTGTCAAAAAACTCTGATTTTAATTATCAAGTAGTTGTCACAATGTATTTTACATAATTATGAGGCAGTTGAACCACCAAATTGTTCTGTATTATAAATGCATAATGTTAAATTTCTTTATACATAACAGTAAAATAACGACCACCTACATTAAATGATAACTAGGAAATAGTAACTGGAAACTTTTTCTGAACGAAAACTCTATACCAAATTTTTAAAATGTTTTCCTTAATATAAAGATTGACAGGAAGGAATCTTATTCATTATGGACAAATTAACAAAAAAGACGATAATTTTCATTGAGGAACATACATTATAGCATACTTAGTCACTTATACATTAAAAGTACTGTGTTTTTTAAACCATTGTGGTTGTAAACAAACGGAACGGCCTACCCGCCAAAGTCGTAACATAAGAAATTGTATATGTTTGCATATTTATTATTCCATAAATGTTTATTATTTGTTTACGATGGCTATCGAGGTTTCCCATAGGTAAATTACTGCACTCTGACTAAATGCTACTACAAAACCTATATAAATCCTGGGAAATTTGTAATGACCTGCGACATTAAAATATAAAGTGTTAAATAGTAACTGGCAACTGTCGGCGAACGAAAAATTCAATTCCAAATTTATTAGAAGTTCTCCTAAATATAAAGATCGACATGAAGGAATTTTATGAAATATGGAATAATTAAGCAAAAAAAACAAATATTTTTACTAGAAGAACAAATATAAGAGCATAGTTAGTTAGTTATTGAATAATAATAGTGTGGTATTTTTGGGGATAATTAGAGATAGCCTCTGATAGCAAGAATAACCATAGTTTTACAAATAATAACGTCCATAAAGTACCATTTGGGTCAAACTGCAAATGTTGACGTTATTTTTAAGAAGACAGGTTGCTGAATGTGTGTGTGTGTGTGTGTGTGTGTGCCTAAACCGTGTGTCGTAATTGCTTTTTGAAGTTGTGAATAGAGTTGATTTCCACGACATTTTCATTCAGTGTTTTCCATTCGTTGACCACTCGTGCTGCATTCAACTTGTTGACCAACCGTCTTCCCTTCTTTAGAGCTGCTAGGATGCCCTCACAGCAGAGTTCTCGTGATGCAAGCAAAAGCCTGCTTGCCAATGTTCCTTCCTTCCTTCCTGCCAATGTTCGCTGATGAGGCATTAATTATGAGAAGCATAAATGCGGTGAAATACTGCAAGAAACTACAAAAGGACTTAGACAAAACTACAGTAAGTTCCATCAATGGACACTAGAGTTCAACTTAAGCAAGTACACGGGTACAGGAGACCGGAGACACAGTATCACACGGGAAAGGAAATCCTCCTGGACAGGGCCAAATACTTTGGGGTTGATAGTGATCTGAACCAATTATCAGGAGCTAACGTCAATAGATTATCATCAAATGTGCAGGGGAGGTTGGCCATATATTAGAAAGCTGATAAGTATATTAGAAGTACCGTTTTGCATTTGAACCAAGATTCGTGCGGGAACTTGTAAGTTATTCGTTTCAGACGGAAACTGGAATAAGCGACACCAGTGGTGAGTCCTTATCTTGTTCAACCCAAGGCGAACATGAGCGAGTTCATACATATGCTACAAGACTGGTCCCGGAGCTGAAAGGTATTAGGAACGACTGAAAGACTAAATGAGTTAATTCTCACCTGACTGGAAGAGAAAATATACGGAGGAGACACAATTACAATGTACAAAATACTAAGCAGAAAAAGACAGGACAAACAAGGGCATGTTGTTGTGCATCGGTATTGTAGTGACGAGGATACACACATGGAAACAATCATTTTTCCATATCAGGGCAGTGAATATATCAGGGTAGAGGACACATCATGGTAGTGAACACATCATGGTAGTGAACACATCAGGGTGGTGAACACATCAGGGTAGTGAACACATCAGGGTAGAGGACACATCATGGTAGTGAACACATCAGGGTGGTGAACACATCAGGGTAGTGAACACATCAGGGTAGTGAACACATCAGGGTAGTGAACACATCAGGGTGGTGAACACATCAGGGTAGAGAACACATCAGGGTAGAGAACACATCAGGGTGGTGAACACATCAGGGTAGTGAACACATCAGGGTAGAGAACACATCAGGGTGGTGAACACATCAGGGTAGTGAACACATCAGGGTGGTGAACACATCAGGGTGGTGAACACATCAGGGTAGTGAACACATCAGGGTAGAGGACACATCATGGTAGTGAACACATCAGGGTGGTGAACACATCAGGGTAGTGAACACATCAGGGTAGAGGACACATCATGGTAGTGAACACATCATGGTAGTGAACACATCAGGATGGTGAACACATCAGGGTGGTGAACACATCAGGGTGGTGAACACATCAGGGTAGTGAACACATCAGGGTAGAGGACACATCATGGTAGTGAACACATCATGGTAGTGAACACATCAGGGTGGTGAACACATCAGGGTGGTGAACACATCAGGGTGGTGAACACATCAGGGTGGTGAACACATCAGGGTAGTGAACACATCAGGGTGGTGAACACATCATGGTAGTGAACACATCAGGGTGGTGAACACATCAGGGTAGTGAACACATCAGGGTGGTGAACACATCAGGTGAACACATCAGGGTAGTGAACACATCAGGGTAGTGAACACATCAGGATGGTGAACACATCAGGGTGGTGAACACATCAGGGTGGTGAACACATCAGGGTGGTGAACACATCAGGGTGGTGAACACATCAGGGTGGTGAACACATCAGGGTAGTGAACACATCAGGGTAGTGAACACATCAGGGTGGTGAACACATCAGGGTGGTGAACACATCAGGGTGGTGAACACATCAGGGTAGTGAACACATCAGGGTAGTGAACACATCAGGGTAGTGAACACATCAGGGTAGTGAACACATCAGGGTAGTGAACACATCAGGGTAGTGAACACATCAGGGTAGTGAACACATCAGGGTCAGGGTGGTGAACACATCAGGGTGGTGAACACATCAGGGTAGTGAACACATCAGGGTAGTGAACACATCAGGGTGGTGAACACATCAGGGGTGAACACATCAGGGTAGTGAACACATCAGGGTGGTGAACACATCAGGGTAGTGAACACATCAGGGTAGTGAACACATCAGGGTAGTGAACACATCAGGGTGGTGAACACATCAGGGTGGTGAACACATCAGGGTAGTGAACACATCAGGGGTGAACACATCAGGGTGGTGAACACATCAGGGTCAAGGTAGTGAACACATCAGGGTGGTGAACACATCAGGGTGGTGAACACATCAGGGTAGTGAACACATCAGGGTGGTGAACACATCAGGGTAGTGAACACATCAGGGTAGTGAACACATCAGGGTGGTGAACACATCAGGGTGGTGAACACATCAGGGTGGTGAACACATCAGGGTAGTGAACACATCAGGGTGGTGAACACATCAGGGTAGTGAACACATCAGGGTAGTGAACACATCAGGGTAGTGAACACATCACATCAGGGTGGTGAACACATCAGGGTGGTGACACACAGGGTGGTGAACACATCAGGGTGGTGAACACATCAGGGTGGTGAACACATCAGGGTGGTGAACACATCAGGGTGGTGAACACATCAGGGTAGTGAACACATCAGGGTAGTGAACACATCAGGGTGGTGAACACATCAGGGTGGTGAACACATCAGGGTAGTGAACACATCAGGGTAGTGAACACATCAGGGTGGTGAACACATCAGGGTAGTGAACACATCAGGGTAGTGAACACATCAGGGTGGTGAACACATCAGGGTGGTGAACACATCAGGGTGGTGAACACATCAGGGTGGTGAACACATCAGGGGTGAACACATCAGGGTGGTGAACACATCAGGGTGGTGAACACATCAGGGTGGTGAACACATCAGGGTGGTGAACACATCAGGGTGGTGAACACATCATGGTAGTGAACACATCAGGGTGGTGAACACATCAGGGTGGTGAACACATCAGGGTGGTGAACACATCATGGTAGTGAACACATCAGGGTGGTGAACACATCAGGGTGGTGAACACATCAGGGTGGTGAACACATCAGGGTGGTGAACACATCAGGGTGGTGAACACATCAGGGTGGTGAACACAGGGTGGTGAACACATCAGGGTGGTGAACACATCAGGGTGGTGAACACATCAGGGTGGTGAACACATCAGGGTGGTGAACACATCAGGGTGGTGAACACATCAGGGTGGTGAACACATCAGGGTGGTGAACACATCAGGGTGGTGAACACATCAGGGTGGTGAACACATCAGGGTGGTGAACACATCAGGGTGGTGAACACATCAGGGGTGAACACATCAGGGTGTGAACACATCAGGGTGGTGAACACATCAGGGTGGTGAACACATCAGGGTAGTGAACACATCAGGGTGGTGAACACATCAGGGTGGTGAACACATCAGGGGTGAACACATCAGGGTGGTGAACACATCAGGGTGGTGAACACATCAGGGTGGTGAACACATCAGGGTGGTGAACACATCAGGGTGGTGAACACATCAGGGTGGTGAACACATCAACACATCAGGGTGGTGAACACATCAGGGTGGTGAACACATCAGGGTGGTGAACACATCAGGGTGGTGAACACATCAGGGTGGTGAACACATCAGGGTAGTGAACACATCAGGGTGGTGAACACATCAGGGTGGTGAACACATCAGGGTGGTGAACACATCAGGGTGGTGAACACATCAGGGTGGTGAACACATCAGGGGTGGTGAACACATCAGGGGTGAACACATCAGGGTGGTGAACACATCAGGGTGGTGAACACATCAGGGTGGTGAACACATCAGGGTGGTGAACACATCAGGGTGGTGAACACATCAGTGAACACATCAGGGTGGTGAACACATCAGGGTGGTGAACACATCAGGGTGGTGAACACATCAGGGTGGTGAACACATCAGGGTGGTGAACACATCAGGGTGGTGAACACATCAGGGTGGTGAACACATCAGGGTGGTGAACACATCAGGGTGGTGAACACATCAGGGTGGTGTGGTGAACACATCAGGGTGGTGAACACATCAGGGTGGTGAACACATCAGGGGTGAACACATCATGGGTGAACACATCAGGGTGGTGAACACATCAGGGTGGTGAACACATCAGGGGTGAACACATCAGGTGAACACATGGTGAACACATCAGGGTGGTGAACACATCAGGGTGGTGAACACATCAGGGTGGTGAACACATCAGGGTGGTGAACACATCAGGGTGGTGAACACATCAGGGTGGTGAACACATCAGGGTGGTGAACACATCAGGGTGGTGAACACATCAGGGTGGTGAACACATCAGGGTGGTGAACACATCAGGGTGTGAACACATCAGGGTGGTGAACACATCAGGGTGGTGAACACATCAGGGTGGTGAACACATCAGGGTGGTGAACACATGAACACAGGGTAGTGAACACATCAGGGTAGTGAACACATCAGGGTAGTGAACACATCAGGGTGGTGAACACATCAGGGTGGTGAACACATCATGGTAGTGAACACATCAGGGTAGTGAACACATCAGGGTAGTGGTGAACACATCAGGGTGGTGAACACATCAGGGTGGTGGGTCAGGGGTGAACACATCAGGGTGGTGAACACATCAGGGTGGTGAACACATCAGGGTGGTGAACACATCAGGGTGGTGAACACATCACATCAGGGGTGAACACATCAGGGTGGTGAACACATCAGGGTGGTGAACACATCAGGTGAACACATCAGGGTAGTGAACACATCAGGTGAACACATCAGGGTAGTGAACACATCAGGGTGGTGAACACATCAGGGTGGTGAACACATCAGGGTGGTGAACACATCAGGGTAGTGAACACATCAGGGTGGTGAACACATCAGGGTGGTGAACACATCAGGGTAGTGAACACATCAGGGTGGTGAACACATCAGGGTGGTGAACACATCAGGGTGGTGAACACATCAGGGTGGTGAACACATCAGGGTGGTGAACACATCAGGGTGGTGAACACATCAGGTGAACACATCAGGGTGGTGGTGAACACATCAGGGTGGTGAACACATCAGGGTGGTGAACACATCAGGGTGGTGAACACATCAGGGTGGTGAACACATCAGGGTGGTGAACACATCAGGTGAACACATCAGGGTGGTGAACACATCAGGGGGAACACATCAGGGGTGAACACATCAGGGTAGTGAACACATCAGGGTGGTGAACACATCAGGGTAGTGAACACATCAGGGTGGTGAACACATCAGGGTGGTGAACACATCAGGGTGGTGAACACATCAGGTGAACACATCAGGGTAGTGAACACATCAGGGTAGTGAACACATCAGGGTGGTGAACACATCAGGGTGGTGAACACATCAGGGTAGTGAACACATCAGGGTGGTGAACACATCAGGGTGGTGAACACATCAGGGGTGAACACATCAGGGTGGTGAACACAAGGGTGGTGAACACATCAGGGTGGTGAACACATCAGGGTGGTGAACACATCAGGGTGGTGAACACATCAGGGTGGTGAACACATCAGGGTGGTGAACACATCAGGGTGGTGAACACATCAGGGTAGTGAACACATCAGGGTAGTGAACACATCAGGGTGGTGAACACATCAGGGTGGTGAACACATCAGGGTGGTGAACACATCAGGGTGGTGAACACATCAGGGTGGTGAACACATCAGGGTGGTGAACACATCAGGGTGGTGAACACATCAGGGTGGTGAACACATCAACACATCAGGGTCAGGGTGAACACATCAGGGTGTGAACACATCAGGGTAGTGAACACATGTGAACACATCAGGGTGGTGAACACATCAGGGTAGTGAACACATCAGGGTGGTGAACACATCAGGGTGGTGAACACATCAGGGTGGTGAACACATCAGGGTGGTGAACACATCAGGGTAGTGAACACATCAGGGTGGTGAACACATCAGGGTGGTGAACACATCAGGGTGGTGAACACATCAGGGTGGTGGGAACACATCAGGGGTGAACACATCAGGGTGGTGAACACATCATCAGGGGGTGGTGAACACATCAGGGTGGTGAACACATCAGGGTGGTGAACACATCAGGGTGGTGAACACATCAGGGGTGAACACATCAGGGGTGAACACATCAGGGTGGTGAACACATCAGGGTGGTGAACACATCAGGGTGGTGAACACATCAGGGTGGTGAACACATCAGGGTGGTGAACACATCAGGGTGGTGAACACATCAGGGAACACATCAGGGTGGTGAACACATCAGGGTGGTGAACACATCAGGGTGGTGAACACATCAGGTGAACACATCAGGGTGGTGAACACATCAGGGTGGTGAACACATCAGGGTGGTGAACACATCAGGGTGGTGAACACATCAGGGGTGTCAGGGTGGTGAACACATCAGGGTGGTGAACACATCAGGTGTCAGGGTGGTGAACACATCAGGTGTCAGGGTAGTGAACACATCAGGGTGGTGAACACATCAGGGTGGTGAACACATCAGGGTGGTGAACACATCAGGGTGGTGGGTGGTGAACATCAGTCAGGGTGGTGAACACATCAGGGTGGTGAACACATCAGGGTCAGGGTAGTGAACACATCAGGGTCAGGGGTGAACACATCAGGGTGGTGAACACATCAGGGTGGTGAACACATCAGGGTGGTGAACACATCAGGGTGGTGAACACATCAGGGTGAACACATCAGTGAACACATCAGGGTGGTGAACACATCAGGGTGGTGAACACATCAGGGTGGTGAACACATCAGGGTCAGGGGTGAACACATCAGGGTAGTGAACACATCAGGGTGGTGAACACATCAGGGTGGTGAACACATCAGGGTGGTGAACACATCAGGGTGGTGAACACATCAGGGTCAGGGGTGAACACATCAGGGTGTGTGAACACATCAGGGTGGTGAACACATCAGGGTGGTGAACACATCATGGTAGTGAACACATCAGGGTAGTGAACACATCAGGGTGGTGAACACATCAGGGTGGTGAACACATCAGGGTGGTGAACACATCAGGGTGGTGAACACATCAGGGTGGTGAACACATCAGGGTGGTGAACACATCAGGTGAACACATCAGGGGTGAACACATCAGGGTGGTGGGTGGTGAACACATCAGGGTCAGGGTAGTGAACACATCAGGGTGGTGAACACATCAGTGAACACATCAGGGGTGAACACATCAGGGGTGAACACATCAGGGTGGTGAACACATCAGGGTGGTGAACACATCAGTGAACACATCAGGGTGGTGAACACATCAGGGTGGTGAACACATCAGGGGTGAACACATCAGGGTAGTGAACACATCAGGGGGTCAGGGGTGAACACATCAGGTGAACACATCAGGGTGGTGAACACATCAGGGGTGTGTAGTGAACACATCAGGGTGGTGAACACATCAGGGTGGTGAACACATCAGGGTGGTGAACACATCAGGGTAGTGAACACATCAGGGTGGTGAACACATCAGGGTGGTGAACACATCAGGGTGGTGAACACATCAGGGTGGTGAACACATCAGGGTGGTGAACACATCAGGGTGGTGAACACATCAGGGTGGTGAACACATCAGGGTAGTGGGTCAGGGGTGAACACATCAGGGTGGTGAACACATCAGGGTGGTGAACACATCAGGGTGGTGAACACATCAGGGTAGTGAACACATCAGGGTGGTGAACACATCAGGGTGGTGAACACATCAGGGTGGTGAACACATCAGGGTGGTGAACACATCAGGGTAGTGAACACATCAGGGTGGTGAACACATCAGGGTGGTGAACACATCAGGGTGGTGAACACATCAGGGTAGTGAACACATCAGGGTGGTGAACACATCAGGTGAACACATCAGGGTAGTGAACACATCAAGGTAGTGAACACATCAAGGTAGTGAACACATCAAGGTAGTGAACACATCAGGTGTCAGGGTGGTGTGAACACATCAGGGTAGTGAACACATCAGGGTGGTGAACACATCAGGGTAGTGAACACATAAGGGTGGTGAACACATCAGGGTGGTGAACACATCAGGGTGGTGAACACATCAGGGGTGAACACATCAGGGTAGTGAACACATCAGGGTGGTGAACACATCAGGGTGGTGAACACATCAGGTGAACACATCAGGGTGAACACATCAGGGTGGTGAACACATCAGGGTGGTGAACACATCAGGGTGGTGAACACATCAGGGTGGTGAACACATCAGGTGTCAGGGGTGAACACATCAGGGTAGTGAACACATCAGGGTGGTGAACACATCAGGGTGGTGAACACATCAGGGTGGTGAACACATCAGGTGAACAAATCAGGGTGGTGAACACATCAGGGTAGTGAACACATCAGGGTGGTGAACACATCAGGGTGGTGAACACATCAGGATAGTGAACACATCAGGGTAGTGAACACATCAGGGGGTGAACACATCAGTGAACACATCAGGGTAGTGAACACATCAGGGTAGTGAACACATCAGGGTAGTGAACACATCAGGTGAACACATCAGGGGTGAACACATCAGGGTGGTGGTGAACACATCAGGGTAGTGAACACATCAGGGTAGTGAACACATCAGGGTGGTGAACACATCAGGGTAGTGAACACATCAGGGTAGTGAACACATCAGGGTGGTGAACACATCAGGGTGGTGAACACATCAGGGTAGTGAACACATCAGGGTGGTGAACACATCAGGTGAACACATCAGGGTGGTGAACACATCAGGGGTGAACACATCAGGGTGGTGAACACATCAGGTGAACACATCAGGGTGGTGAACACATCAGGTGAACACATCAGGGGTGAACACATCAGGTGGTGAACACATCAGGGTGGTGAACACATCAGGGTGGTGAACACATCAGGGTGGTGAACACAGGGTGGTGAACACATCAGGGTGGTGAACACATCAGGGTGGTGAACACATCAGGTGGTGTCAGGTGTGGTGAACACATCAGGGTGGTGAACACATCAGGGTGGTGAACACATCAGGGTGGTGAACACATCAGGGTAGTGAACACATCAGGGTAGTGAACACATCAGGGTAGTGAACACATCAGGGTAGTGAACACATCAGGGTAGTGAACACATCAGGGTGGTGAACACATCAGGTGAACACATCAGGATAGTGAACACATCAGGGTGGTGAACACATCAGGGTAGTGAACACATCAGGATAGTGAACACATCAGGTGAACACATCAGGATAGTGAACACATCAGGTGAACACATCAGGGTAGTGAACACATCAGGGTAGTGAACACATCAGGGTAGTGAACACATCAGGGTGGTGAACACATCAGGGTGGTGAACACATCAGGGTAGTGAACACATCAGGGTAGTGAACACATCAGGGTAGTGAACACATCAGGGTAGTGAACACAACACATCAGGTGAACACATCAGGGTAGTGAACACATCAGGGAACACATCAGGGTGGTGAACACATAGTGAACACATCAGGGTGGTGAACACATCAGGGTAGTGAACACATCAGGGTAGTGAACACATCAGGGAACACATCAGGGTGGTGAACACATCAGGGGTGAACACATCAGGGTGGTGAACACATCAGGCTAGTGAACACATCAGATCAGAGTGAACACATCAGGTCAGAGTGAACACATCAGGTCAGAGTGAACACATCAGGTCAGAGTGAACACATCAGGTCAGAGTGAACACATCAGTGAACACATCAGGGTGGTGAACACATCAGTGAACACATCAGGTGAACACATCAGTGAACACATCAGGGTAGTGAACACATCAGGGTAGTGAACACATCAGGGTGGTGAACACATCAGGGTAGTGAACACATCAGGGTGGTGAACACATCAGGGTAGTGAACACATCAGGGTGGTGAACACATCAGGGTAGTGAACACATCAGGGTAGTGAACACATCAGGGTGGTGAACACATCAGGGTGGTGAACACATCAGGGTGGTGAACACATCAGGGTGGTGAACACATCAGGGTGGTGAACACATCAGGGTGGTGAACACATCAGGGTGGTGAACACATCAGGGTAGTGAACACATCAGGGTAGTGAACACATCAGGGTAGTGAACACATCAGGGTAGTGAACACATCAGGTGAACACATCAGGGTAGTGAACACATCAGGGTGGTGAACACATCAGGGTGGTGAACACATCAGGGTAGTGAACACATCAGGGGTGAACACATCAGGGTGGTGAACACATCAGGGTGGTGAACACATCAGGGAACACATCAGGGTAGTGAACACATCAGGGTGGTGAACACATCAGGGTCAGGGTGGTGAACACATCAGGGTGGTGAACACATCAGGGTGGTGAACACATCAGGGTGGTGAACACATCAGGGTGGTGAACACATCAGGGTGGTGAACACATCAGGGTGGTGAACACATCAGGGTGGTGAACACATCAGGGTGGTGAACACATCAGGGTGGTGAACACATCAGGGTGGTGAACACATCAGGGTGGTGAACACATCAGGGGTGAACACATCAGGGTGTGAACACATCAGGGTGGTGAACACATCAGGGAGTGAACACATCAGGGTGGTGAACACATCAGGGTGGTGAACACATCAGGGTAGTGAACACATCAGGGTGGTGAACACATCAGGGTAGTGAACACATCAGGGTAGTGAACACATCAGGGTGGTGAACACATCAGGGTGGTGAACACATCAGGGTGGTGAACACATCAGGGGTGAACACATCAGGGTAGTGAACACATCAGGGTGGTGAACACATCAGGGTAGTGAACACATCAGGGTAGTGAACACATCAGGGTGGTGAACACATCAGGGTGGTGAACACATCAGGGTGGTGAACACATCAGGGTGGTGAACACATCAGGGTGGTGAACACATCAGGGTAGTGAACACATCAGGGTAGTGAACACATCAGGGTAGTGAACACATCAGGGTGGTGAACACATCAGGTGAACACATCAGGGTAGTGAACACATCAGGGTAGTGAACACATCAGGATAATGAACACATCAGGTGAACACATCAGGATAATGAATACATCAGGTGAACACATCAGGGTAGTGAACACATCAGGATAGTGAACACATCAGGTGAACACATCAGGGTAGTGAACACATCAGGATAGTGAACACATCAGGTGAACACATCAGGATAATGAATACATCAGGTGAACACATCAGGGTAGTGAACACATCAGGTGAACACATCAGGGTAGTGAACACATCAGGTGAACACATCAGGATAGTGAACACATCAAGGTAGTGAACACATCAGGGTAGTGAACACATCAGGGTAGTGAACACATCAGGATAATGAACACATCAGGTGAACACATCAGGGTAGTGAACACATCAGGGTAGTGAACACATCAAGGTAGAGAACACATCAAGGTAGTGAACACATCAAGGTAGAGAACACATCAAGGTAGTGAACACATCAAGGTAGTGAACACATCAAGGTAGAGAACAATCGACAATTTCCTGCTAATTATGATTTATCCTTCAGAGGCAGAGTGTGGAGCTGTTGCCACCCCCGTCACCACCACGACCATCACCACCACCGCCACCACCATAACCACAATCACTACCACCACCACGACCAATCACACCACCGCCACCACCATAGCCACAATCACTACCACCACCACGACCATCACCACCACCGCCACCACCATAACCACAATCACTACCACCACCACGACCATCACCACCACCGCCACCACCATAACCACAATCACTACCACCACCACGACCAATCACACCACCGCCACCACCATAGCCACAATCACTACCACCACCACGACCATCACCACCACCGCCACCACCATAACCACAATCACTACCACCACCACGACCATCACCACCACCGCCACCACCATAACCACAATCACTACCACCACCACGACCAATCATACCACCACAACCACCATCACTACCACCACCACGACCAATCATACCACCACCAAGACCAATCACACCATCGCCACCACCATAACCACAATCACTACCACCACCACGACCAATCACACCATCGCCACCACCATAACCACTATCACTACCACCACCACGACCAATCACACCATCGCCACCACCACAACCACCATCACTACCACCACCAAGACCAATCATACCACCCCACCACCACAACCACCATCACTTCTACCACCATCAATACCACCACCACCGTCAGCACAATCACCATCACCGACATCACCACCACCATCTCCATCACCTCAACCATTACTACCACCACAACAACGACCACCACCACCATCTCCATCACCACAACCACCATTACCACCACAACAAACACCACCACCACCTTTATTATTTCAAATTATAGAGCCTAGCGAGATAATAATGAGAATATAATTGGTAAGTGGAGCTGTTTGGCTGTGTCTGGCCAGCCTCGTGTCTTGTTCCACTCTCCCACTGGCAAGCCTCGTGTCTTGTTCCACTCTCCCACTGGCAAGCCTCGTGTCTTGTTCCACTCTCCCACTGGCCAGCCTCGTGTCTTGTTCCACTCTCCCACTGGCAAGCCATGTGTCTTGTTCCACTCTCCCACTGGCAAGCCTCGTGTCTTGTTCCACTCTTCCACTGTCAAGCCTCGTGTCTTGTTCCACTCTTCCACTGGCAAGCCTCGTGTCTTGTTCCACTCTCCCACTGGCAAGCCGCGTGTCTTGTTCCACTCTTCCACTGGAAAGCCTCGTGTCTTGTTCCACTCTCCCACTGGCAAGCCTCGTGTCTTGTTCCACTCTCCCACTGGCAAGCCTCGTGTCTTGTTCCACTCTCCCACTGGCAAGCCTCGTGTCTTGTTCCACTCTCCCACTGGCAAGCCATGCGTCTTGTTCCACTCTCCCACTGGCAAACCTCGTGTCTTGTTCCACTCTCCCACTGGCAAGCCTCGTGTCTTGTTCCACTCTTCCACTGGCAAGCCTCGTGTCTTGTTCCACTCTCCCACTGGCAAGCCTCGTGTCTTGTTCCACTCTTCCACTGGCAAGCCTCGTGTCTTGTTCCACTCTCCCACTGGCAAGCCTCGTGTCTTGTTCCACTCTCCCACTGGCAAGCCTCGTGTCTTGTTCCACTCTTCCACTGGCAAGCCTCGTGTCTTGTTCCACTCTCCCACTGGCAAGCCTCGTGTCTTGTTCCACTCTCCCACTGGCAAGCCATGCGTCTTGTTCCACTCTCCCACTGGCAAACCTCGTGTCTTGTTCCACTCTCCCACTGGCAAGCCTCGTGTCTTGTTCCACTCTCCCACTGGCAAGCCTCGTGTCTTGTTCCACTCTCCCACTGGCAAGCCTCGTGTCTTGTTCCACTCTCCCACTGGCAAGCCTCGTGTCTTGTTCCACTCTTCCACTGGCAAGCCTCGTGTCTTGTTCCACTCTTCCACTGGCAAGCCTCGTGTCTTGTTCCACTCTCCCACTGGCAAGCCATGCGTCTTGTTCCACTCTCCCACTGGCAAGCCTCGTGTCTTGTTCCACTCTCCCACTGGCAAGCCATGCGTCTTGTTCCACTCTTCCACTGGCAAGCCTCGTGTCTTGTTCCACTCTTCCACTGGCAAGCCTCGTGTCTTGTTCCACTCTTCCACTGGCAAGCCTCGTGTCTTGTTCCACTCTCCCACTGGCAAGCCATGCGTCTTGTTCCACTCTCCCACTGGCAAGCCTCGTGTCTTGTTCCACTCTCCCACTGGCAAGCCATGCGTCTTGTTCCACTCTCCCACTGGCCAGCCTCGTGTCTTGTTCCACTCTCCCACTGGCAAGCCATGCGTCTTGTTCCACTCTCCCACTGGCAAGCCTCGTGTCTTGTTCCACTCTCCCACTGGCAAGCCTCGTGTCTTGTTCCACTCTCCCACTGGCAAGCCTCGTGTCTTGTTCCACTCTCCCACTGGCAAGCCATGCGTCTTGTTCCACTCTCCCACTGGCAAGCCTCGTGTCTTGTTCCACTCTCCCACTGGCCAGCCTCGTGTCTTGTTCCACTCTCCCACTGGCAAGCCATGCGTCTTGTTCCACTCTCCCACTGGCCAGCCTCGTGTCTTGTTCCACTCTCCCACTGCCCAGCCTCGTGTCTTGTTCCACTCTCCCACTGGCAAGCCATGCGTCTTGTTCCACTCTCCCACTGGCCAGCCTCGTGTCTTGTTCCACTCTCCCACTGGCAAGCCTCGTGTCTTGTTCCACTCTCCCACTGGCAAGCCTCGTGTCTTGTTCCACTCTCCCACTGGCAAGCCTCGTGTCTTGTTCCACTCTCCCACTGGCAAGCCTCGTGTCTTGTTCCACTCTCCCACTGGCAAGCCTCGTGTCTCGTGTCTTGTTCCACTCTCCCACTGGCAAGCCTCGTGTCTTGTTCCACTCTCCCACTGGCAAGCCTCGTGTCTTGTTCCACTCTCCCACTGGCAAGCCTCGTGTCGTGTTGTTCCACTCTTCCACTGGCAAGCCTCGTGTCTTGTTCCACTCTCCCACTGGCAAGCCTCGTGTCTTGTTCCACTCTCCCACTGGCAAGCCTCGTGTCTTGTTCCACTCTCCCACTGGCAAGCCTCGTGTCTTGTTCCACTCTCCCACTGGCAAGCCTCGTGTGTTGTTCCACTCTTCCACTGGCAAGCCTCGTGTCTTGTTCCACTCTTCCACTGGCAAGCCTCGTGTCTTGTTCCACTCTTCCACTGGCAAGCCTCGTGTCTTGTTCCACTTTTCCACTGGCAAGCCTCGTGTCTTGTTCCACTCTCCCACTGGCAAGCCTCGTGTCTTGTTCCACTCTCCCACTGGCAAGCCTCGTGTCTTGTTCCACTCTCCCACTGGCAAGCCTCGTGTCTTGTTCCACTCTCCCACTGGCAAGCCTCGTGTCTTGTTCCACTCTCCCACTGGCAATAATCACTCTTTAAATCTTGGTAATTATAAAGTTGCTCTGTAACGACAGAGTTTCATGACGCCATGTGACACGTAATGTTTCATAACAATCGAACAAAAATTCCAAAATAAACAGACAAAATATATAATTCTCAATGCACATAGAAGTGAGAAAATACTGAGGTCATATGATGGACTTTAACTGGTTGGCCAAAGTATGGATATGGATCGAGTCCTTGGAAGCGAGGTCGATCCCTTTGTACCACCCTCAATATTATCTCCTACTCAGAGTGTCTAAGATATTACAGAATTCACGTTTTATTAATTGAATACACATTGCTAATATGAATAATTACTAAGAATTATTCGTATTAATATGATTCACAGCGTAAAGGGAACAGAGGAAGAGATGGAGGGCAACTCTCCTAATAATTAACATTGGTTTGTTTATCTTGCATTGGAAGAGATTGGCATCATTCTCGGACAGTTTGGGAGGGGGGGGGGGAAAGGGATGGGGGGAAAGCCCGCATTGCAAATTCAACATTTAATCATTTGAGACTGTGCAATATTGTGCTCGTACTTGCAAGGCCGACATCAACATTATCCTCGTCTCGAATGGGAATTTGCTCTCTTTGAAATTCTCGCTAATTGCTGGAGGAATTAGAGGCTTGGAATTATTAATATCATAGCCTGTGTTATTTCTGTGTTATTAATATCATGGCCTGTGTTATTTCTGTGTTATTAATATACATATTTCTTTGTGTTCCTGTTATGTTCAATATGTACATGTTTCAATTAGCCATTCGCCTATAGTTTGAACTTCCCCTTCCAGCGAAGGGGAAGAACGTGTTCATATCAGAACGTGAGAACGTTCTATATCAAGAGAACGTGTTCATATCAGGACTAGTGAACACGTTACATATAATCCTGTTCATAGGAACACAGAGGTTCACACTGAACATTAAAACTTGATAATAACTGTATTTAAATTTGTAGATGTAAATGGGGCGCTCTTAAATTTAGCAGATAAGAAGATTGAAATAAGAAGATTGTAATAAGATTGTGTAAGAAACGAAAGGTAAACAGGTGGGAGAAGAGAACACATGTGTGTTCATGTGTCCAGACCACTATAACTACACCAGGTCTAAGAGATACATGTATCCCGTCCTCTGTGATGGATGCTGTACCTCGACTCTTGTAAACTTTAACTAGAGTGAAGGATATATATATACATATTATGTATGTATATACCTAATATGTATAATATGAAGTAGGTATATACCTAATATGTATATATCCTCTTAACTGTTTTGCCATTAAAAATATAATTAAAAGTGTATAGTTTGTATATTGAATTTCATTAAAGTAATTGGAATTATACTAATCCTCGTGTATAATTAAATACCAAACCATATGTCAGAAAATAAGAAACAACGACGTTTCGGGCTGCTAAATGAAGAAGATAGATAAGATAGAAGATAGAAAGGCTGAAGATAAATGAATAAGGCCAGAAAGTGAGGTGCGAGATGAGAAGCAATGAATGAGAAAATAGAAAAGTAAGAATAAGAAAATTAGGTAAAGTAAAGGAAAGGTAAAAAAAAAAATAAGGTAACAAAAGAAGAAGAGTAGGAAAAGGAATAAATAAGAAAAGGTTAGGGAAAACCGAAGGAAAAATAAAGAAAAACTGGAAGAGGCCAAATTGCAAAGAGAAAACGCAAGTACCGTAAGAGACAGGCAACGGAGGCTAGTGTGGTTGTAAAGCTGAAGTCAGATCACGTTGGTTAAGAAGGTTGGAGCAACTGTGTATGTACTGTAATAGGGAAGAGTCAACAGCAACACAACCAGGACTAAGGTTCATGCAGCAACCCGTCCTCTTAAAAATAACGTCACTTTTGGCTCGTATGCGCCGCTATGGCCAAATTTGGACGTAATTTGAAATGAAATCGACTCACAAAAGTGACGTTCTTTTCTGTTTGAGTCGTCCGGCCTACTCGGTAAGGTTAGGAGAGACCACATTAAATTAACGTTTTTCACAACGTTTTGAAACTTTATGAGAATTTCCTGCCCACCTAACCTATCAAAGGACCCTTAACTTACTGTTGTTGAAAAAGAAACCTCAAATTTATTTTCATTTATTTTTCATTTTCAAATTACGTCCAAATTCGGCCATACGGTCAAACGACCAAAAGCGACGTTATTTTTAAGAGGACAGGTTGTGAAACATCATGTGTGGCTTGTATCATGTATCACGTGTGGCTTGTATCATGTATCATGTGTCGTTTGATTATATCTCCAGCCACTCGTCGTCTTTAATTATAGTATTTCCAGTAAAGATAACTGTGTTGTTTTGGTGTTGGCCTTAGACCTATTGTCCTTTTGAGGGTTATCAAGAGGATGTTAGAACTGATGGAATCTGTTAGAACTGATGGAATCTGTTAGAACTGATGGAATCTGTTAGAACTGATGGAATCTGTTAGAACTGATGGAATCTGTTAGAACTGATGGAATCTCACCATGGATGCTAAAGGAGGGGGGGCAGAAGTACTTTGCATGCCACTATCTATGGTGTATATTTTGACCAACAACAGCTTTCGTAGATACGGTGGGTTTTGACCAACAACAGCGTTCGTAGATACGGTGGGTTTTGACCAACAACAGCGTTCGTAGATACGGTGGGTTTTGACCAACAACAGCGTTCGTAGATACGGTGGGTTTTGACCAACAACAGCGTTCGTAGATACGGTGGGTTTTGACCAACAACAGCGTTCGTAGATACGGTGGGTTTTGACCAACAACAGCGTTCGTAGATACGGTGGGTTTTGACCAGCAACAGCATACGACCGGGACAGATTTCCCTCGTCGGTCAGGAGATAAGACAGACGGGGGCCAAATTGCTCTGGCTCTCCAGCTTGCATCAATGTCTGCGAATTAATACGTTGGATTCCAGGCTTGCATCAGTCTCTGTTCTTAAATAGTCAGATTCCCCAGATCAAATGCCTGCGCTTTGAAATGGTCTGATTTTCCTAGTTCAATATGCCTATCCTTCCGTTTAAATATCTGATCATCGTAATTATTATGCTTTGATCTGATTGACGTTTACCTTCAGATGAATTTAACGACTTCAATAGAGTTATTTTCTTCCAGATGGTGGATAATACTTTATGTATTATGGATTGTGTATCACGCAATTTTTTTTACATAATAGCAATAATAATAATAATAATAATAAATAATAATAATAATAATAATATTATATATGTATATAAGTTACATAAAATCTGATTCCAATGTTTTACAAAGTAAAATAGGCTTAAAACAATAGGCTTAAAACGGTAGTCTGCGCGTCTTGTATGCGCTGTATGCTCAGGCCCTTTCGTAGCTAGCTTCAATACACACGAGGAACATACAAACTGAATACGACTGAAATCAATACGCAAATTCTATTGGTCACTCCAAGCGTATATAGCTTGTCGAGTACCTCGTTTTCTGTGTAAAGTCTTGAGTTTAGAAGTAGGCAATTATAATGTATATACCCCTAGAGTATACCTCAATTCTCGGTGTATATATACACTGAAAGATGACTTTATTCCTGGACAATGTGCAGGACTAAAGTATACCTGCTGGCTGGCCAAGAAGCCATGGTGGTGGCCTTAATAGGCCTCAAGAGGATGATAGGCTCAATGACCAACACGAAACGAAAGACGAACGTTAGCGTAGAGAGGGGCAGGGGTGGAAGGAGGGAGGGGGGAGAGAGAGGGAGAGAGAGGGAGAGAGAGAGAGAGAGAGAGAGAGAGAGAGAGAGAGAGAGAGAGAGAGAGAGAGAGAGAGAGAGAGAGAGAGAGAGAGAGAGAGAGAGAGAGAGAGAGAGAGAGAGAGGGGGGGGGGGGGAAGAAGGCTCGTTGCTAATTAGCGATCCTAGTTCATAATCTCTTGTCAGCTCGTGATTTAGTCTTTCCAATACAAGGGCCAGAATTCATCAAGCATTTACGTAACCACTTGCGAAACCTGTACATCTTCCCATAACCATGGCGGTTTTGTTTACATTCAGTAAACAGTTTATGATCTCTGAAGCTCTACGAGGTTCTTTACAACAATAATAACCTTGGGTTATGAAGGGACGTAAAGCTCGCACACTTTTAAATATATGGAAGCACAGGTGTTTACAGAGTTCAACAGTGTTGAAAGATTTACGGGTTTCGTAAGATGTCACATAAATGCTAGATGCAATCTGGCCCTGACCACGAGAGCGCTTAGGAGAGATGCTCTAACAGCCCGTTCTCTTACCTGGAGAGGGATTCGGGAGTTCTTCTACTCCCCGAGCCCAGTTTGAGGCCAGGCTCTACTAGTGATAACTTGGTCGAACTGGCTGTTGCTTGGAGCGGCCCGCAGCCCTACATATCCACTACAGCCTTGTTGGTCCGGCACTTCTTGCAAGAACCTATCCAAATGCCTCTAGAATACATCCACCTTTGTTCCGACAATATTTCTAATGCTTGCTGGTAGTGTATAGGTTTCTGTAAATGAACCAAATTATTGAGTTCGATTCTGTTATAAGGCCATTTATCAACTTTATTTCTTGATTTTGACTTTTTGTATGTTTGCAAATATGAATGATTTCTCATATTGCATGTCACTTCTGGTGTGCTTTGGTAGTTCTCCCCCCCCCCCCTGGTCCAGGGTGGGGTTGTTTTGGTTGTGGTTCGTCCAGTTTTGGTTGTAGTATGGGGTGTTGTGTGGTGTAGTACCTGTGTGCTTGATGACTTATATTCCAGTCTTGTGGATGTCTTCCTCCACCTTTGTACTCCTGCAGTGGTTCTATCCGTCTGTTTCTCTCCTATATATTCTACCCTGTTTCTGTCTACCTCTTAAAAAAATTCAGTAGTATCACATTGGTCTTTCTGTCTATAATGCTGTGTACCTCTCATGTTGAATTCTGGGCACTGAAGATTGTTTAAAAAAAATCATAATTGAAAAATTGCATAGTTTAGAGTGCAAGTAACTGCACTCTGTTTCAAAACGGCATGTACACCTCCCCCAACATATTCCTGCATTTTAGAGGATGCATAAGAGGGCCTTTTTTTTTTGCCTTTGGCCCCATATTTGCATATTTCCTGTGCATAATATTTGCAAATATTCTAAATTTTTAAGTTTTTTTCCTGTTGTTTATAACTGTGCTTGTCTTCGCCACCTATTTATTGAAGCCATTTTCGTTTCTTGTCCTAATTTCTTCATTTACGCATTCTGTCTCACTGTTGCTCTCGTTGATAACATTACCTGCCACGGTCTCACTGTTGCTCTCGTTAACATTACCTGCCACTGTCTCACTGTTGCTCTCGTTGATAACATTACCTGGCACTGTCTCACTGTTGCTCTCGTTGATAACATTACCTGGCACTGTCTCACTGTTGCTCTCGTTAACATTACCTGCCACTGTCTCACTGTTGCTCTCGTTGATAACATTACCTGCCACTGTCTCACTGTTGCTCTCGTTGATAACATTACCTGGCACTGTCTCACTGTTGCTCTCGTTGATAACATTACCTGCCACTGTCTCACTGTTGCTCTCGTTGATAACATTACCTGGCACTGTCTCACTGTTGCTCTCGTTGATAACATTACCTGGCACTGTCTCACTGTTGCTCTCGTTGATAACATTACCTGCCACTGTCTCACTGTTGCTCTCGTTGATAACATTACCTGGCACTGTCTCACTGTTGCTCTCGTTGATAACATTACCTGCCACTGTCTCACTGTTGCTCTCGTTAACATTACCTGCCACTGTCTCACTGTTGCTCTCGTTGATAACATTACCTGCCACGGTCTCACTGTTGCTCTCGTTAACATTACCTGCCACTGTCTCACTGTTGCTCTCGTTGATAACATTACCTGCCACGGTCTCACTGTTGCTCTCGTTGATAACATTACCTGGCACTGTCTCACTGTTGCTCTCGTTGATAACATTACCTGGCACTGTCTCACTGTTGCTCTCGTTGATAACATTACCTGCCACTGTCTCACTGTTGCTCTCGTTGATAACATTACCTGGCACTGTCTCACTGTTGCTCTCGTTGATAACATTACCTGCCACTGTCTCACTGTTGCTCTCGTTGATAACATTACCTGCCACTGTCTCACTGTTGCTCTCGTTGATAACATTACCTGGCACTGTCTCACTGTTGCTCTCGTTGATAACATTACCTGGCACTGTCTCACTGTTGCTCTCGTTAACATTACCTGCCACTGTCTCACTGTTGCTCTCGTTAACATTACCTGCCACTGTCTCACTGTTGCTCTCGTTGATAACATTACCTGCTACTGTCTTACTGTTGCTCTCGTTGATAACATTACCTGCCACTGTCTCACTGTTGCTCTCGTTGATAACATTACCTGGCACTGTCTCACTGTTGCTCTCGTTGATAACATTACCTGGCACTGTCTCACTGTTGCTCTCATTGTTAACATTACCTGGCACTGTCTCACTGTTGCTCTCATTGTTAACATTACCTGGCACTGTCTCACTGTTGCTCTCATTGTTAACATTACCTGGCACTGTCTCACTGTTGCTCTCATTGTTAACATTACCTGGCACTGTCTCACTGTTGCTCTCATTGTTAACATTACCTGGCACTGTCTCACTGTTGCTCTCATTGTTAACATTACCTGGCACTGTCTCACTGTTGCTCTCATTGTTAACATTACCTGGCACTGTCTCACTGTTGCTCTCATTGTTAACATTACCTGGCACTGTCTCACTGTTGCTCTCATTGTTAACATTACCTGGCACTGTCTCACTGTTGCTCTCATTGTTAACATTACCTGGCACTGCAATATTGCTGCTGTTTTTTTGTTTTGTTTTTTTGAGATATATACAAGAGTTGTTACATTCTTGTACAGCCACTAGTACGCGTAGCGTTTCGGGCAAGTCCTTAATCCTATGGTCCCTGGAATACGATCCCCTGCCGCGAAGAATCGTTTTTTCATCCAAGTACACATTTTACTGTTGCGTTAAACAGAGGCTACAGTTAAGGAATTGCGCCCAGTAAATCCTCCCCGGCCAGGATACGAACCCATGACATAGCGCTCGCGGAACGCCAGGCGAGTGTCTTACCACTACACCACGAAGACTTATGTTCCACGATACACTCTCACTCTTCACTACTGCTATGGTGCTCTAAACTACCAGTTCCTGAACTTTGGTCAATGTCCAGTGTGTTTTTTCGCAATTGCCATGTATCGCTGTTAGCTTCTTTGTGAATGTTAATCTGTGTGCCTCAGTAATGACATTGATTTGACAACAACGTTCAATAGGCAAAGTTTCTGGTTAGCTAACCTAACCAGAAACTCACAAACCCAAGCCACCCACCTTATCTAACCTAACCTAGCCTAACCTAACCAGAAAATCCAAGCCACTCACCTAACCAATTTATAGAAAACGTGATTATTTGTGAGCCACTGCTTACATAGTGCTTTGTAATTTGTACGACGGAGAGTATTACGTACAAAATGAGACGTATTACTTGAGAGAACGGTTTACTAACCAACCTTTATGTATCCTTCCATATATATCAATGGGTGTACATAAATTATATATATATTATTTATATATATATATATATATATATGTCGTACCTAGTAGCCAGAACGCACTTCTCAGCCTACTATGCATGGCCCGATTTGCCTAATAAGTCAAGTTTTCATGAATTAATTGTTTTTCGACTACCAAACCTACCTAACCTAACCTCACCTAACTTTTCCAGCCACCAAACCTAACGTAACCAACAAAGATAGGTTAGGTTAGGTTAGGTAGGGTTGGTTAGGTTCGGTCATATATCTACGTTAATTTTAACTCCAATAAAAAAAAATTGACCTCATACATAATGAAATGGGTAGCTTTATCATTTCATAAGAAAAAAAATTAGAGAAAATATATTAATTCAGGAAAACTTGGCTTATTAGGCAAATCGGGCCTTGCATAGTAGGCTCAAAAGTGCGTTCTGGCTACTAGGTACGACATATATATATATATATATATATATATATATATATATATATATATATATATATATATATATATATATATATCATGTGTTCATGTGTATTCAGTGAAACTTTTAATTATAAAAATAGAGGGCTGGCTTTTACTCAGTGGGGCGTGTATGAATTATTTGATGTCCTTGATAGGTTTGTGATGCGAGAAATGAAATTAAGGAAATATACAGTTTTTTGACTAATCTGGAATTCAAATTAATTTTGTGTAGGCTTTTAGAACACTAAACAACGTATCCGGGGATTTATGTTTGCACTTTATGAAGGGGGAAAGGGTAGGAATAAAGAAAATGGAGGAGAAAGAGATGGAGTGGAGAATGAGGAATAGAGAAAAGAAAGAGATTAAAAAGACAGAGAGGGAGAAGAAGAGAGGCAGGGAGTGAGTGAAAAAGCTAGGCGGAGAAGGAGAGGGGGAGAGAATGAGAAAGACACAGAGAGATGGAGATAAAGACGGAGAATGAGAGGGAGAGGAGAAGAGAGGGAGAGACACTACTTCTCCCTCTCTTCACCCTGTTATTACCGTGGCAGCCCTAACGATCGTCCTGTAATTAGCTCATCGCAGACGGGAGACAAAATCGCCTGGAAAATGGAAATTAAAATCGTTTATATCGCTCGGGGGAGAAAATCGCCAGAGCTTCGTTGGAAATTCGAGCGAAATATAGTGCGGTGTAGAGATCTCCTTCATTACACAATGAAGGAATTCCCTCTCGCGCTCAATGCCCATTCTAATACGGCGACCAATTGTAAGTGAAATTTCCAAGGGCTCAAGATACCAATTAAGCTTGTAAATTGGACCAGGGCCTAAGCCGGGATGGTTGTGTCGTGTGGGTGGTGGTAGATGGCCAGTCAGTAGGAAGGATGGTTGTTGGATGGGGAGGAAGTAGCGGTAGTAGAGGAGAGTGGGTGGTTATTGTCAGAGAAGTGGGTGGTAAGTATAAGCGAAGGTTGTAGTTGAGGTGTTAGGTGGGTGATTATAAGTGAGAGTTGTGGTAGGTGGGTGATTATAAGTGAGAGTTGGTGGTAAGTGGGTGATTATAAGTGAGAGTTGGTGGTGGGTGGGTGATTATAAGTGAGAGTTGGTGGTAAGTGGGTGATTATAAGTGAGAGTTGTGGTAAGTGGGTGATTATAAGTGAGAGTTGGTGGTAAGTGGGTGATTATAAGTGAGAGTTGGTGGTAAGTGGGTGATTATAAGTGAGAGTGGTGGTAAGTGGGTGATTATAAGTGAGAGTTGTGGTAAGTGGGTGATTATAAGTGAGAGTTGTGGTAAGTGGGTGATTATAAGTGAGAGTTGGTGGTAAGTGGGTGATTATAAGTGAGAGTTGGTGGTGGGTAGGTGATTATAAGTGAGAGTTGTGGTAAGTGGGTGATTATAAGTGAGAGTTGTGGTAAGTGGGTGATTATAAGTGAGAGTTGTGGTAGGTGGGTGATTATAAGTGAGAGTGGTGGTAAGTGGGTGATTATAAGTGAGAGTGGTGGTAAGTGGGTGATTATAAGTGAGAGTTGGTGGTGGGTAGGTGATTATAAGTGAGAGTTGTGGTAGGTGGGTGATTATAAGTGAGAGTTGGTGGTGGGTAGGTGATTATAAGTGAGAGTTGTGGTAGGTGGGTGATTATAAGTGAGAGTGGTGGTAAGTGGGTGATTATAAGTGAGAGTGGTGGTAAGTGGGTGATTATAAGTGGAAGCAGCGGATAAACTTGTGAGAAAAGACGGACGAATCGCCAAAACTGAGTCAGAATTATGTTGCTGTCAAGGAATGGGAATACGTCTCGCTGAACAGCGAACTGTGTGATGAACAGTGAACTGTGTGATGAACAGTGGACTGTGTGATGAACAGGGGACTGTGTGATGAACAGGGGACTGTGTTGATGAACAGTGGACTGTGTGATGAACAGTGGACTGTGTGATGAACAGTGGACTGTGTGATGAACAGTGGACTGTGTGATGAACAGTGGACTGTGTGATGAACAGTGGACTGTGTGATGAACAGTGGACTGTGTGATGAACAGTGGACTGTGTGATGAACAGTGGACTGTGTTGGTGAACAGTGGACTGTGTGATGAACAGTGGACTGTGTGATGAACAGTGGACTGTGTGATGAACAGTGGACAGTGTTGGTGAACAGTGGACTGTGTGATGAACAGTGGACTGTGTTGATGAACAGTGGACTGTGTTGGTGAACAGTGGACTGTGTGATGAACAGCGGACTGTGTGATGAACAGTGGACTGTGTGATGAACAGTGGACTGTGTGATGAACAGGGGACTGTGTTGGTGAACAGTGGACTGCGTGATGAACAGTGAACTGTGTGATGAACAGTGGACTGTGTTGATGAACAGTGGACTGTGTGATGAACAGTGAACTGTGTGATGAACAGTGGACTGTGTTGGTGAACAGTGGACTGTGTGATGAACAGTGGACTGTGTTGATGAACAGTGGACTGTGTGATGAACAGTGAACTGTGTGATGAACAGTGGACTGTGTGATGAACAGTGGACTGTGTGATGAACAGTAGACTGTGTGATGAACAGTGGACTGTGTGATGAACAGTGGACTGTGTTGATGAACAGGGGACTGTGTGATGAACAGTGGACTGTGTGATGAACAGTGGACTGTGTTGATGAACAGGGGACTGTGTGATGAACAGTGGACTGTGTGAACAGTGGACTGTGTTGATGAACAGGGGACTGTGTGATGAACAGTGGACTGTGTTGATGAACAGTGAACTGTGTTGCTGAACAGTGGACTGTGTCGTTGAACAGGGGACTGTGTTGTTAAACAGGGTACTGTGTCGTTGAACAGTGGACTGTGTCGTTGAACAGGGTACTGTGTTGTTAAACAGTGGACTGTGTCGTTGAACAGTGGACTGTGTCGTTGAACAGGGTACTGTGTTGTTAAACAGTGGACTGTGTCGTTGAACAGTGGACTGTGTCGTTGAACAGGGTACTGTGTTGTTAAACAGTGGACTGTGTCGTTGAACAGTGGACTGTGTCGTTGAACAGGGTACTGTGTCGTTGAACAGTGGACTGTGTCGTTGAACAGGGTACTGTGTCGTTGAACAGTGGACTGTGTCGTTGAACAGGGTACTGTGTTGTTAAACAGTGGACTGTGTCGTTGAACAGTGGACTGTGTCGTTGAACAGGGTACTGTGTTGTTAAACAGGGTACTGTGTCGTTGAACAGTGGACTGTGTCGTTGAACAGGGTACTGTGTTGTTAAACAGTGGACTGTGTCGTTAAACAGTGGACTGTGTCGTTGAACAGGGTACTGTGTTGAACAGGGTACTGTGTTGTTAAACAGTGGACTGTGTCGTTGAACAGGGTAGTAAACAGGGTACTGTGTCGTTGAACAGTGGACTGTGTCGTTGAACAGGGGACTGTGTTGTTAAACAGGGTACTGTGTCGTTGAACAGTGGACTGTGTCGTTGAACAGGGTACTGTGTTGTGGACTGTGTCGTTGAACAGTGGACTGTGTCGTTGAACAGGGTACTGTGTTGTTAAACAGTGGACTGTGTCGTTGAACAGTGGACTGTGTCGTTGAACAGGGTACTGTGTTGTTAAACAGTGGACTGTGTCGTTGAACAGTGGACTGTGTCGTTGAACAGGGTACTGTGTTGTTAAACAGTGGACTGTGTCGTTGAACAGTGGACTGTGTCGTTGAACAGGGTACTGTGTTGTTAAACAGGGTACTGTGTCGTTGAACAGTGGACTGTGTCGTTGAACAGGGTACTGTGTTGTTAAACAGGGTACTGTGTCGTTGAACAGTGGACTGTGTCGTTGAACAGGGGACTGTGTTGTTAAACAGGGGACTGTGTCGTTGAACAGTGGACTGTGTCGTTGAACACTGTGGTTAAACAGTGGACTGTGTGTTGAACAGGGTACTGTGTTGTTAAACAGTGGACTGTGTTGTTAAACAGTGGACTGTGTTGTTAAACAGGGTACTGTGTCGTTGAACAGGGGACTGTGTTGTTAAACAGGGTACTGTGTCGTTGAACAGGGGACTGTGTTGTTAAACAGTGGACTGTGTTGTTAAACAGGGTACTGTGTCGTTGAACAGTGGACTGTGTCGTTGAACAGGGTACTGTGTTGTTAAACAGTGGACTGTGTCGTTGAACAGTGGACTGTATCGTTGAACAGGGGACTGTGTTGTTAAACAGTGGACTGTGTTGTTAAACAGGGTACTGTGTCGTTGAACAGGGTACTGTGTTGTTAAACAGTGGACTGTGTTGTTAAACAGTGGACTGTGTTGTTAAACAGGGTACTGTGTCGTTGAACAGGGGACTGTGTTGTTAAACACTGTGTCGTGAACAGGGACTGTGTTGTTTACTGTGTCGTTGAACAGGGGACTGTGTTGTTAAACAGGGTACTGTGTCGTTGAACAGGGGACTGTGTTGTTAAACAGTGGACTGTGTTGTTAAACAGGGGACTGTGTTGTTAAACAGGGTACTGTGTCGTTGAACAGTGGACTGTGTCGTTGAACAGGGGACTGTGTTGTTAAACAGTGGACTGTGTCGTTGAACAGTGGACTGTGTCGTTGAACAGTGGACTGTGTCGTTGAACAGGGTACTGTGTCGTTGAACAGGGTACTGTGTCGTTAAACAGGGTACTGTGTCGTTGAACAGGGTACTGTGTCGTTGAACAGGGTACTGTGTCGTTGAACAGCGGACTGTGTCGTTGAACAGCGGACTGTGTCGTTGAACAGGGTACTGTGTCGTTGAACAGGGTACTGTGTCGTTGAACAGGGTACTGTGTCGTTGAACAGGGTACTGTGTCGTTGAACAGGGTACTGTGTCGTTGAACAGGGTACTGTGTCGTTGAACAGGGTACTGTGTCGTTGAACAGGGTACTGTGTCGTTGAACAGGGTACTGTGTCGTTGAACAGGGTACTGTGTCGTTGAACAGGGTACTGTGTCGTTACTGTGTCGTTGAACAGGGTACTGTGTCGTTGAACAGGGTACTGTGTCGTTGAACAGGGTACTGTGTCGTTGAACAGGGTACTGTGTCGTTGAACAGGGTACTGTGTCGTTGAACAGGGTACTGTGTCGTTGAACAGGGTACTGTGTCGTTGAACAGGGTACTGTGTCGTTGAACAGGGTACTGTGTCGTTGAACAGGGTACTGTGTCGTTGAACAGGGTACTGTGTCGTTGAACAGGGTACTGTGTCGTTGAACAGGGTACTGTGTCGTTGAACAGGGTACTGTGTCGTTGAACAGGGTACTGTGTCGTTGAACAGGGTACTGTGTCGTTGAACAGGGTACTGTGTCGTTGAACAGGGTACTGTGTCGTTGAACAGGGTACTGTGTCGTTGAACAGGGTACTGTGTCGTTGAACAGGGTACTGTGTCGTTGAACAGGGTACTGTGTCGTTGAACAGGGTACTGTGTCGTTGAACAGGGTACTGTGTCGTTGAACAGGGTACTGTGTCGTTGAACAGTGGACTGTGTCGTTGAACAGGGTACTGTGTCGTTGAACAGGGTACTGTGTCGTTGAACAGGGTACTGTGTCGTTGAACAGGGTACTGTGTCGTTGAACAGGGTACTGTGTCGTTGAACAGGGTACTGTGTCGTTGAACAGGGTACTGTGTCGTTGAACAGGGTACTGTGTCGTTGAACAGGGTACTGTGTCGTTGAACAGGGTACTGTGTCGTTGAACAGTGGACTGTGTCGTTGAACAGGGTACTGTGTCGTTGAACAGGGTACTGTGTCGTTGAACAGGGTACTGTGTCGTTGAACAGGGTACTGTGTCGTTGAACAGGGTACTGTGTCGTTGAACAGGGTACTGTGTGGCACGTAATCAGAGGGAGATACTCGTTACCGGGGCGAAGCGGCGACCAATCAAACGAATTTCCCAGATTTCTTCTCACACCTGCCACATAGTTCGTAGTCCAACTCTCAGTCCTCCTACCCAACTCTCAGGCCTCCTACCCAACTCTCAGGCCTCCTACCCAACTCTCAGTCCTCTTACCCAACTCTCAGTCCTCTTACTCAACTCTCAGCCTTCTTACTCAACTCTCAGTCCTCTTACCCAACTCTCATCCCTCTTACCCAACTCTCAGCCCTCTTACCCAACTCTCAGCCCTCTTACTCAACTCTCAGTCCTCCTACCCAACTCTCAGCCCTCTTACCCAACTCTCAGCCCTCTTACCCAACTCTCAGCCCTCTTACTCAACTCTCAGCCTTTTTACCCAACTCTCAGTCCTCTTACCCAACTCTCAGTCCTCCTACCCAACTCTCAGCCCTCTTACCCAACTCTCAGCCCTCTTACCCAACTCTCAGCCCTCTTACCCAACTCTCAGCCCTCTTACCCAACTCTCAGCCCTCTTACTCAACTCTCAGCCTTTTTACCCAACTCTCAGTCCTCTTACCCAACTCTCAGTCCTCCTACCCAACTCTCAGCCCTCTTACCCAACTCTCAGCCCTCTTACCCAACTCTCAGCCCTCTTACTCAACTCTCAGCCTTCTTACCCAACTCTCAGCCCTCTTACTCAACTCTCAGCCCTCTTACCCAACTCTCAGCCCTCTTACTCAACTCTCAGCCTTCTTACCCAACTCTCAGCCTTTTTACCCAACTCTCAGTCCTCTTACCCAACTCTCAGCCATCTTACCAACTCTCAGCCTTCTTACCCAACTCTCAGCCTTTTTACCCAACTCTCAGCCATCTTACCAACTCTCAGCCTTCTTACCCAACTCTCATCTCCCTTACGCAACTCTCAGCCCCCTTACCCAACTCTCAGCCCTATTAACTGTCAGCCCTCTTATCCAACTCTCAGCCCTCTTACTCAACTCTCAGCTCTCTTACCCAACTCTCAGCCCTCTTACTCAACTCTCAGCCTTCTTACCCAACTCTCAGCCTTTTTACCCAACTCTCTGTCCTCTTACCCAACTCTCAGCCATCTTACCAACTCTCAGCCTTCTTACCCAACTCTCAGCCTTTTTACCCAACTCTCAGCCATCTTACCAACTCTCAGCCTTCTTACCCAACTCTCAGCCCCCCTTACCCAACTCTCAGCCCTATTAACTGTCAGCCCTCTTATCCAACTCTCAGCCCTCTTACTCAACTCTCAGCCCTTTTACCCAACTCTTAGCCCTCTTACCTAACTCTCAGCTCTCTTACTTAACTATCAGCACCCTTACCCAACTCACCGCTCCCTTACCTAACTCTCAGCCCTCTTACCAAACTCTATGCCCTCTTACCTAACTTTCAGCCCTTTTACCCAACTTTCAGACCCCCTTACATAACTCTCAACCCTTTTACCCAACTTTCAGCGCCCTTACCCAACTTTCAGCTCCCCTTACCCAAGTATCAGCCCTCTTACCAAACTCTCAGTCCTTTTATCCAACTTTCAGCCCCCCTTACCCAACTCTCAGCTCCCCTTACCCAAGTCTCAGCCCTCTTACCTAATTCTCAGCCCCCTTACCGAACTCTCAGCCCCCTTACCGAACTCTCAGGCCCCTTACCTAACTCTCAGCCCTCTTACCTAATTCTCAGCCCCCTTACCGAACTCTCAGGCCTCTTACCTAACTCTCAGCCCTCTTACCTAACTCTCAGGCCCACCCCTCTCAATGCCAGAGATAGTTGTCTGTCAGTCACCTCAACCAGTAGAAGAAAATCTTTATTAAAATTCTGTGTTTGCTCATCTTGTTCTAAGATTACTACGTCTATGATTAATGACAACATTCTGAAGTCTTCCACGTTTGAATGGTTTCGGGCGGTACAAAGTTTTTTATTAGTTTTGTGAGAGTATAATTATGAATTAATTAGTTGACCCGAATGATTCCTTTATTTATATATGAGTATGTGTCTGGTAACAATTATATATATATATATATATATATATATATATATATATATATATATATATATATATATATATATATATATATATATATATATGTCGTACCTAGTAGCCAGAACGCACTTCTCAGCCTACTATGCAAGGCCCGATTTGCCTAATAAGCCAAGTTTTCCTGAATTAATATATTTTCTCTAATTTTTTTCTTATGAAATGATAAAGCTACCCATTTCATTACGTATGAGGTCAATTTTTTTTTATTGTTGTTAAAATTAACGTAGATATATGACCGAACCTAACCAACCCTACCTAACCTATCTTTATAGGTTAGGTTCGGTTAGGTAGCCGAGAAAGTTAGGTTAGGTAGGTTAGGTAGTCGAAAAACAATTAATTCATGAAAACTTGGCTTAATAGGCAAATCGGGCCTTGCATAGTAGGCTGAGAAGTGCGTTCTGGCTACTAGGTACGACATATATATATATATATATATATATATATATATATATATATATATATATATATATATATATATATATATATATATATATATATATATATATATATATAACTGAAAACTCCACACGCCAGAAGGATTCGAACCCAGACAGCCAGGAGCACTATGCACCTTTAGCGTACCTGATACCTTAACCACTCGACCGCCGTGACTGTACAAAAGTCATTGGCAGCCGAGGCTATATCCCCAACGACCCGACTGCACTTGGTAGTTACCTTGAGCAAAGATATCTCATCGAATCACCTCACTTTGTGGGGCCACGTGAGCAACACATATACGAGGTGATTGGTCACCCCCACAATACGAGGTGATTGGTCACCCCCACAAAATGAGGTGATTGGTCACCCCCACAAAATGAGGCGATTTGATGAAATATCTATGGCCAAGCTTACCACCAAGTTTCAACATTTAATGCAGAGTGCCTTGAACTTTGATTTATAGTTCATTCTGATGGTTTTATTTGGTTTAGTCTCCCATGTTTCGTCATTTTTTTTTCATTCATTTCATGTGTCGATAATTTACACTGTTACAGTTGTTTAATTCCGACATAATAAATATTTTAGTTTTTAGTTAGATTATTTTTTTGTTTCTATTAGGTTTCCATGATAGTTTTTGAATGTTTTCGTCTTTATACAATGTTTCTATAAGTGTTTATTTATTATTATTATTGCTCTATTAGCTTTGATTAGGCAGAGGGTTGGGCTCACCATAGCCCGTGCTGCTTGGAGCTTTTTGTTCCAGGTAGCGAATCTTAAACAACAACAGAGGGTTGATTATCAAGTTTTACTTTGCTTGTTCATTTCAGGTATGTTTAACAGTTTTTTTCTTATAGTTACTATATTATTATAATCTTTGAACTAGGTTTTTTGTGTTAATCACGAAGTTTAGTTTGTTTGATCACTTCATGTAAACTTAAGTGTGTTTCCTTTTATAATCTATGTCGACCAGACCACACACTAGAAGTTGAAGGGACGACGACGTTTCGGTCCGTCCTGGACCATTCTCAAGTCAATTGTGATGAGGACAGGTAGGGACAGGCAATAAATAGGCAAGAGAGAGCTGAGGAGGAAAGTCAGGTGTAGGGGATAGTAGTAATAATGAGAACAGCAGAAGGCCTATTGGCCCATACGAGGCAGCTCCTATTATAACCACCGAAGGAGATAGTAATAGGAATAAGAAGAGGATAGCAAGGGAGCGTAGGAGAAGACAATGAACAGAAAAAGGGAGAAGAGAGAAAGAAAAGGAAAGAGAAAAAGAAAGATAAATGGAAAGGGGTAAGCTTATGTTAAGTCACGTTTGTTAGAAAGATTAGAGCATTTGAGTATATACTGTGAAAGGGAAGAGTCCACAGCAACAAAGCCAGGACTCAAGTTCATGTTGGGTACATTGTTTATAAGAGCCGATTCTACAAGACGGCGTCTGTGTAGAGTAGAGGCAGGAAAGATTATTTTGGAGGAAGACCAATCAATGGGATGATTAGAATCCCTCACATGGCAGAAGAGAGCATTGTTAGTGTCTGCAGACTTAACACTTCTCTTGTGTTCTTTAAGTCTGTCATTCAGTGTACGGCCAGTTTCGCCAAAGTATTGGAGAGGACAAGATGAACAGGAAATAGAGTAGACACCAGCAGCATTAGAAGCAGGAGGAGCAGTGTGAACTAGATTGCTACGAAGTGTGTTAGTTTGTCGAAAGGCGAGTTTAATGTCAAGAGGACGAAAGGTATTGGTAAAAGTTTTGAGTTCAGATATGAAGGGAAGGCATAGTACAGTGCTACTAGTGTTGGAAGCAGGTTTAGGATGAAAGAAATTTCGCTTAGCTTGAGAGTGGGCACAGTTGATGAAATGCAAAGGATAACCAAGGCGAGAGAATGATTTGTAGATAAAGGCAATTTCAGAATCAAGAAACTGAGGGTCGCTGATGCGTAGAGCGCGGAGGAAGAGAGAGACGAGGACACTTTTCTTAACAGAAGGAGGATGGTAGGAAAAGAAGTGAATGTACATGCCACTATGCATGGGTTTACGGTAGACAGAGAAAGAGAACCCAGACACAGAGCTGTGAACATGAACCGGACCGAAACGTCGTCGTCCCTTCAACTTCTAGTGTGTGGTCTGGTCAACATACTTCAGCCACGTTATTGTGACTCATCGCCTGCATAATGAATGTCGCTTGATGTGTTAATATATATTTATTAATATATATTATATATTATATATAATATATATTATATATAATATATAATTATATATAATATATATATAATATATATTATATATAATATATATTATATATTATTAATATATATTTCTTTCCTTTCTGATAGGCTTTTCTGTTCAGTATGAGTACTTTGTTTTGCTATTTATTTTATTGTGACTTCTGCTTTTTTTTAGATCTGATGATGAATACTGATGATCTGATCTGATGATCTGATGATGAATACGGTGGTATTCGAAACGTCGCGGTTTTTACTTGCAAGTAAAGAAGAGCTTTTTCAAAATGTTTCTTTTATTTCTGGTTTTCCTTTTTATTTTGAAAATAAGATACTCGAAGGGAACATTTATCATAAATATTTTAATTAAACGATATGGAGGATCTGTAGTGGCTTTATACTACAGAAAAAAGAAAGATTGGAAAAGATTAGAAAAAGTGGATTTCACAGTTAAGAATATTGCTCTGGATTTGGAATTTCTGCAGACTTGTAAAGTGCATCGTATTGTCCCAAGATTTCTTAGGCTTAAAATGCATTCAGATAAATTTTTGAAAACTGGCGAATATAATTCTTGGATATTTAGATTCTTGGAATTTTAAATTTCTGAAGAGTATAAACGGGCGAAAAACCTGAAAATTGAATTGCGTGTTAACTTGGAGAAGTTTAAGAACTCGACTTCTTGAGTCGATGTTACGTGCTTTAAAGTGTAAATTTGAAAATTATAATGATAAAAGAATTGAAAAGTGTAGTTACTCACCGTAAAAAAAAAAATGAAGAATTTGGGTATTACCAACATTTAATTCGGTTGAGCCTGGTAAGGTGGTTTTTAAATGATGACCAGATCACACACTAGAATGTGAAGGGACGACGACGTTTCGGTCCGTCTTGGACCATTCTCAAGTCACAATCGACTTGATAATGGTCCAGGACGGACCGAAACGTCGTCGTCCCTTCACCTTCCAGTGTGTGTGGTCCGGTCATCATACTTCAGCCACGTTATTGTGACTCATCGCCTGCATGTGGTTTTTAAATTTTCAAAGTGAATTTTGTCTCCCACAGAGAAGGAATTTCTCTCTGTGGGGTTAGATTTTGGGTTAACGCGTAAAAAACGTAAATTTGTTAATCATTTTTTTTTAGGTTTTGAACGATTACGTAATATTAAAAACTTGGAGCTGGTACAAATTATAGTTGAGAGACCGGAGAACTGGTACAAATTATAGTTGAGACCGGAGAACTGGTACAAATTATAGTTGAGAGACCGGAGAACTGGTACAAATTATAGTTGAGAGACCGGAGAACTGGTACAAATTATAGTTGAGAGACCGGAGAACTGGTACAAATTATAGTTGAGAGACCGGAGAACTGGTACAAATTATAGTTGAGAGACCGGAGAACTGGTACAAATTATAGTTGAGAGACCGGAGAACTGGTACAAATTATAGTTGAGAGACCGGAGAACTGGTACAAATTATAGTAGGACTAATATAGTCAGTACAGTTTCTTCCCTAGCACACGAGGTCTTTAATAACTTTGATAAATATAAATCTACGTTTCCTCCATTTGATAAAAGGAAAATTAAATTGCATTAACAGTTTAAAGAATGATAAGAGCATTTGTATTACCAGGCCGGGTAATGGTAGGGGTGTAGTGATTATGGAGAGGGGTAGATTATGTGAAAAACGTTGAAGGATTGTTAAAAGACCCCTCTAAATTTATGTTGGTCAATACTGTCTCTTTTTCTTATATTTTGGAATATAAAAATAAATTGAATAAAGTTGTAAGAATTCTGAAAGACGTTCTCTCTGATTATACAAAAATACTTGCAACTGGTTCTAAACCAGGTATTTTATATGGGTTGACGAAGGTCCATTTAACAGATATACCTATTCGTCCGATTTTGTCAGCGATTGGTACTTTTAACTACAAACTGGCAAAGTTCCATTATTTTGGAAGGACCCCGGAAGGACTTCTGGGGTACTTCTAAGAATATCTGCAAATGAGGGTTGTATTGTAGAAGTCCCTTCTATAGATACATTACCATCTTCCTTAGGGCTGGATCGTGTCTGATATTAGGGATTCTCTTTCAGGCTTTTAATCTCCTTCCTTGCCTCAGTCAGTTCATGCTGCAGGTTGGCTATCTTTTCCCCCATTACCTGTAGTTCCATCCTAATTTCTCTTAACATTTGAAAGAGTACATCCTGAAGTGAGACATCTTGTCCTCCTCCCTGTGTGTGTGTGTGTGTGTGTGTGTGTGTGTGTGTGTGTGTGTGTGTGTGTGTGTGTGTGTGTGTGTGTGTATTCACTTAGTTGTATTTACCTAGTTGTGCTTGCGGGGGTTGAGCTCTACTCTTTCTGCCCGCCTCTCAACTGTCAATCAATCAACTGCTACTAACTACTAATTTTTTTTTCTCTCCGCGCGCGCGCACACACACACACACACACAGGAAGCAGCCCGTACCAGCGGTCTAACTCCCAGGTACCTGTTTACTGCTAGGTAACAGGGGGCATCAGGATGAAAGAAACTGCCATTGTTTCTCGCGGGAGCCGGGAATCGAACCCTGGACCACAGGATTACGTGACCAGCTTGCTGTCCACTCAGCCACTGGCCCTATGTGTGTGTGTACTTACCTAGTTGTGCTTGTGGGAGTTGAACTCTGGCTCTTTGGTTCCGCCTCTCAACTGTCAATCAACTGGTATACAGATTCCTGAACCTACTGGGCTTTGTCATATCTACATTTGAAGCTGTGTATGGAGTCTGCCTGTACTTACCTAGTTGCCTAATTGTACTTACCTAGTTGTGCTTGCGGGTGTTGTTGAGCTCTGGCTCTTTGGCTCCGCCTCTCAACTGTCAATCAACTAATGTACAGGTTCCTGAGCCTATCGGGCTTTATCATATCTTCACTTGAAGCTGTGTATGGAGTCAGCCTCCACCACATCACTTCCTATTGCATTCCATTTGTCTACTATTCTGACACTGAAAAAATTCTTTCTAATGTCTCTATGGTTCATTTGGGCACTCAATTTCCACCTGTGTCCCCTAATGCGTGTGCCCCTTGTGTTAAATAGTCTGTCTTTCTACCCTACCCTATCTACCCTATCAATTCCTCTAAGAATCTTGTATGTGGTGATCATGTCCCCTTTAACTCTTCTGTCTCCCAATGACGTGAGGTTTAATTCCCGTAGTCTCTTCTCGTAGCTCATGTCCTCAGTTCGGGTACTAGTCTGGTGGCAAACCTTTGAACCTTTTCCAGTTTAGTCTTACGCTTGACTAGATATGGACTCCATGCTGGAGCCGCATACTCCAGGATTGGCCTGACATATGTGGTATACAAAGTTCTGAATGATTCCTTACACAAGTTTCCAAAGGCCGTTCTAATGTTGGCCAACCTGGCATATGCCGCTGATGTTATCTTGATATGGGCTTCAGGGGACAGGTCTGGCGTGATATCAACCCCCAGGTCTGTGTGTGTGTGTGTGTGTGTGTGTGTGTGTGTGTGTGTGTGTGTGTGTGTGTGTGTGTGTGAGGCAATGTTTGCGGTGTGCTGGTGAGCGCGCGCGCGCGCGCGTGATGCCACTCAGCATACGTTCCTACGATCACATAATTATACGCCTCGACGCCTCTGAGCGATGGCACTGAATGACAATTTTCCCTTTATGCATCTACGATCTTAACCACTCCTGACCCCCCCCCCCACACACCCCTCATGTGACCCCACCCCCACACCCCTCATGTGACCCCCCCCCCACACACCCCTCATGTGACCCCCCCCCCACACACACACCTCATGTGACCCCACCCATCTCCTCGCATGGCAGACTCTTGCCCCCCCATTCCCTTGCCCTTCCTATAATCCTCACGGGTCGATACGCTACAAGGGTTGAACGCTCCTCTGAGTCTTACGTGATTTCCCGCCTTGAAGAGAGGTTAACATGTCCCTCTCTCACGTCCTCGGGGATGTCCACGTCTTCTGGGTTTTGCTTCAAGAAATGAGCCATTTTTCCTTTGAATCATTGCAGGTAAAAATGTTTTATTTTTATTGGAGGTTGACACCGTTTCCAACGATGGTTCAACACAAGTCGTATGCTTTTTGAAGGGGGTTCAACACCCGTCTACTGTCTCCAGCGGGGTTCAACACCCGTCTACTACCTCCAACAGGGTTCAACACCCGTCTACTGTCTCCAGCGGGGTTCAACACCCGTCTACTGTCTCCAGCGGGGTTCAACACCCGTCTACTGTCTCCAGCGGGGTTCAACACCCGTCTACTGTCTCCAGCGGGGTTCAACACCCGTCTACTGTCTCCAGCGGGGTTCAACACCCGTCTACTGTCTCCAGCGGGGTTCAACACCCGTCTACTGTCTCCAGCGGGGTTCAACACCCGTCTACTGCCTCCAACAGGGTTCAACACCCGTCTACTGTCTCCAACGGGGTTCAACACCCGTCTACTGCCTCCAACAGGGTTCAACACCCGTCTACTGTCTCCAACAGGGTTCAACACCCGTCTACTGTCTCCAGCGGGGTTCAACACCCGTCTACTGCCTCCAACAGGGTTCAACACCCGTCTACTGTCTTTAACGGGGTTCAACACCCGTCTACTGCCTCCAACGGGGTTCAACACCCGTCTACTGCCTCCAACGGGGTTCAACACCCGTCTACTGCCTCCAACGGGGTTCAGCACCCGTCTACTGCCTCCAACAGGGTTCAACACCCATCTACTGCCTCCAACAGGGTTCAGCACCCGTCTACTGCCTCCAACAGGGTTCAACACCCGTCTACTGTCTCCAACAGGGTTCAACACCCGTCTAATGTCTCCAACAGGGTTCAACACCCGTCTACTGCCTCCAACAGGGTTCAACACCCGTCTACTGCCTCCAACAGGGTTCAACACCCGTCTACTGCCTCCAATAGGGTTCAACACCGGTCTACTGCCTCCAACAGGTTTCAACACCCGTCTACTGCCTCTAACAGGGTTCAACACCCATCTACTGCCTCCAACAGGGTTCAACACACGTCTACTGTCTCCAACGGGGTTCAACACCCGTCTACTGTCTCCAACAGGGTTCAACACCCATCTACTGCCTCCAACAGGGTTCAACACCCGTCTACTGTCTCCAACAGGGTTCAACACCCGTCTACTGTCTCCAACAGGGTTCAACACCCGTCTACTGTCTCCAACAGGGTTCAACACCCATCTACTGCCTCCAACAGGGTTCAACACCTGTCTACTACCTCCAACAGGGTTCGACACCCGTCTACTGCCTCCAACAGGTTTCAACGCCCGTCTACTGTCTCCAACAGGGTTCAACACCCGTCTACTGCCTCTAACAGGGTTCAACACCCGTCTACTGACTCCAACAGGGTTCAACACCCGTCTACTGTCTCCAACAGGGTTCAACACCCGTCTACTGTCTCCAACAGGGTTCAACACCCGTCTACTGTCTCCAACAGGGTTCAACACCCATCTACTGCCTCCAACAGGGTTCAACACCTGTCTACTACCTCCAACAGGGTTCGACACCCGTCTACTGCCTCCAACAGGTTTCAACGCCCGTCTACTGTCTCCAACAGGGTTCAACACCCGTCTACTGCCTCTAACAGGGTTCAACACCCGTCTACTGACTCCAACAGGTTTCAACACCCGTCTACTGCCTCTAACAGGGTTCAACACCCATCTACTGCCTCCAACAGGGTTCAACACCCGTCTACTGACTCCAACAGGGTTCAACACCCGTCTACTGCCTCTAACAGGGTTCAACACCCATCTACTGTCTCCAACAGGGTTCAACACCCGTCTACTGACTCCAACAGGGTTCAACACCCGTCTACTGCCTCTAACAGGGTTCAACACCCATCTACTGCCTCCAACAGGGTTTACTGCCACTTGCTTACTGAAAACTAAAGTATCCGTCGAACTGGTGCGACTGTGGTTCAACAAATAGGTTCAACACTGGGTCGACGTGTTTATTCTGCACTGGGGTTCGACGTGGTTAATCAGCAGAGGTTTTAATACATTTAATCATTTCAGAGAGTCCAACTTGAGGTTCAACAAATTCAGCCAAGGTGGTCGTCTATTATTATTATTATTATTGAAATTTTTGTTGACAAAAATTAATGTAGAATTTTGCCTAATTTTGAGTAATTCAATTATGTTACATTGCAGTAAGTATGCTGGGCATATTCTCGCCACGCAGGACACAATCATATATAAGACAAGAGGTAAAAATTTATATATATATATATATATATATTTCATGATGTTATAATCTACTCTATCAGATATTGGACATATTTTAATTTAAGAATTTGTAAAATACACTTTCTCTTATTCACAAAAAAAATGCAGCTGAGAACTAAATAATAATATGGACAAGCAAATTTTGGGTTAATTGAGTGATTTAAAAGTGCTGGTTCAAGACGCTGGTTCAAGATGGTGGTTGAAGATGGTGGTTCATGAGAGTGGTTCAGGACCGTGGCCTCTGAAGCGCCACATGGCGGCCACATATGGCGACTCCTACACCTGCCTCACATGTGCCGACACTAAGAGCCGGTGCCGGCAGGGGCGCACGAGGGGTATAGAGGAGGGGAAGTGAGGGAAGGGGAAGAACCATTGCATGTAAAAGCAGTGCTGCTCTCCGGAATACGTATTGAAGAAACTGCCGGGAATTTCAGGCTTAGTGGACATATCCTCCGGCCGCAGCCGACCTTGTGTTGTGGTGGAGGCTCGCCACACTACCCGCCAGGGTGGCGAGCCCTGTAGGATCTGGGGTGACCTCCAGGGGTCATGACCTGGGGTGATCTCCAGAGTCGCAGCAGGTCATAATCTGGGGTGACCTCCAGGGGTCGCAGCAGAGGGTCGTGACCTGGGGTGACCTCCAGGGGTCGCAGCAGAGGGTAGTGACCTGGGGTGACCTCTAGGGGTCGCAGCAGAGGGTAGTGACCTGGGGTGACCTCTAGGGGTCGCAACAGAAGGTCGTGACCTGGGGTGACCTCTAGGGGTCGCAACAGAAGGTCGTGACCAGGGGTGACCTCTAGGGGTCGCAACAGAAGGTCGTGACCTGGGGTGACCTGTAGGGGTTGCAGTAGAGGGTGGTGACCTGGGGTGACACCGGGTCTGTCCAGAGAGGGAACACACACACACACACACACACACACACACACACACACACACACACACACACACACACACACACACACACACACACACATACACAACCGAGCCTGAACAGCTCCCATTGTTAGAAGAGATTGCCGTAGACGAAAGACTATCAGATATAGAGGTGACAGCAAAGGAGGTAATGAAACAGTTGACAACACTAGATGCAACTAAAGCAGTTGGACCAGACAAAGTATCACTGTGGATACTAAAGGAAGCAGCGCAGGCCCTCAGCGTGCCCCTGGCATTGATCTTTTAAGAGTCCCTAATGTCTGGAGAATTGCCCAGTTGCTGGAAGAAGGCAAATATAGTACCGATTTTCAAGAAAGGATTATTAAAAAAATTATGAGAATGATATTGCAGTCAAGGCGAAAAAGCAACCTAAATTACTACATAGCCATATAAGAAGGAAGATGTCGGTAAATGACCAAGTGACAAGACTGAGGAAAACAGAAGGGGCATATACAGAAAGCGACAAGGAAATCTGCGAGGTACTGAATGCAAGTTTCCATGGAGTGTTTACAACCGAGCCTGAGCAGCTCCCATTGTTAGAAGAGATTACCCTAGATGAAAGACTATCAGATATAGAGGTGACAGCAGAGGAGGTAATGAAACAGGTGACAACACTGGATGCAGCTAAAGCAGTTGGACCAGACAAGGTATCACCGTTGATACTAAAAGAAGCAGTGCAGGCTCTCAGCGTGCCTCTGGCAATGATCTTTAATGAGTCACTATGGTGGGAGAATTGCCCAGTTACTGGAAGAAGGCAAATGTCGTACCGATTTTCAAGAAAGGTGATAGGGAGGAGGCACTTAACTACAGACCCGTATCACTGACAAGCATCCCCTGCAAAATACTTGAAAGAATAATTAGGCTAAGACTTGTTGAGCACCTGGAGAACATTTGGTTTGTAAACAAACACCAACATGGGTTCTGGACAGGGAAATCTTGCCTAACAAAACCTTTTGGAATTCAAAGATAAAATAACAAGGATAAGGCAGGATAGAGAAGGTTGGGCAGACTGCATATTTCTAGACTGCCAAATCGACTTTGACACAGTAATGCACATGAGACTGCTAGGCAAACTCGAGAGGCAGGAGGGATAAAGTGGAAAGGCCCTAGTATGGGTGAAGAACTACCTAACAGGAAGGAGCCAGAGAGTAACGGTAAGGGGTGAGAAGTCGGACTGGCGAACAGTAACGAGTGGAGTACCTCAAGGATCGGTGCTGGGACCAATTCAATTTCAAATTTACGTAAATGACTTGTTTACACGAGTAGAATCCTACATGTCAATGTTCGTGGATGACGCAAAATTAATGAGAAGAGTTGTGACAGATGAAAATTGTAGAATCTTAAAAGAAGACCTGAACAGGATGCAGAGATTGTCAGAGAAATGGCTACAGGAGTTCAACACGAGCAAATCTAAAGTTATGGAAATGGGATCAGATGATAGGTGACCAAAAAGACAGTACACAATGAAGGGGAACAGCCTACCTGTGACGACGCGAGAAAGAGACCTGGGCGTGGACGTAACATCAAATCTAATTCCTGAGGCACATATAAATAGGATAACGACAGCAGCGTATTCTACACTAGCAAAAGTTAGAACATCATTCAGAAACCTAAGTGAGGAGGCTTTTAGGGCGGTTTACACTGCTTAGGTGAAACCAGTCTTAGAGTATGCCGCGCCATCATGGAGTCCCCACCTGAAGTAACACATAAGGAAACTGGAAAAGGTTCAGAATGAACAAATTATCAAGGGTCGTGTTGAGGGTTCGAACCTACGGCCGGGATGATCCCAGACCCTGCCCTAGTCGACTAAGGATGTGGATTTGTTCATTTGATGCATCACGCTATTGTCATTTATTTCTGTGTGTAGTGTAAGGTTCAGAAGTTTGCGACGAGGCTCGTCCCAGAGTTACGAGGGATGGGATATGAAGAGTGCCTGAAGGAACTGAACCTTACTACCCTAGAAAAAAAAGGGAGAGGGGGGATATGATAGGAACATATAAAGTACTCAGGAGAATTGTCAAAGTGGAAATAGATGAAATGTTCACACGTAATAATAACAGAACAAGGGGAGATGGGTCACAGAGTCACCGAGATGTTAGGAAGTTTTTCACTATCGGTCACCGGGCATGCGCGTGGTCAACTTTGGGGTCATGCACCCAACGTGCGGGCGAGCGTGCGGGTAAGCGCGCGATGACACCTAAGAGTGTATACTCATTTCCGTTTTCTCACCTTAATTCTCATGCTACGTCGTTCGTTTTGGTATCATTGTGTTCGCAATTAAATTCCCTACAGGTGTGTATAAATATAATGTCCAAAAGCCTGGCGTGACTCCTAACAGCAAAGCCTAAAGTCGGCAAAAGTTACCCATGAGCGCACAAAATCAGTAAAATGTGCATTCTCGTTCCATTTTTCTCACCTTAATTCTCGTGCTACGTCGCTCGTTTTGGTATCATTGTGTTCGCAATTAAATTCCCTACAGATGTGTATGAATATAATGTACAAAAGCCTGGCGTGCCTCCCCGCAGAAAAGCCTAAAGTTACCCGTGAACGAGCACCAATTTGTACGCCGCAACCTAATGTGTATACTCCTTCAGTTTGATAACATCAATTTTCGTGTTACGTCTTTCATTTTGGTATCAAATTGTTCGCAATAAAAAGGCGCGTATTTTAAATCTAGTCTCATAATAATAGAGCAATAACTGAGATTTTAACAAATATTTTAATTCTGGAAGCTCATCATCACAAAATTATTTATATCTTTCCAGTGTTCTCACATAAATTTTTGTGTTACATCTTTCATTTTGGTATCAAATTGTTCGCGACGTAAAGGCGCGCATTTTTAAAACTAGTCCCAACATAATAGCACAATAAATAGAATTTTAACAAATATTTTAAAATTTTGACCAAAAACCTATTTATAATCATATAAGTGTTCGGACATCAAGTTTCCTGTTACATCTTTCATTTTGATATCAAATTGTGTGCATTCTAAAGGCGCTTATTTTGATACTATCCCGAGGTCGATTGGATAAAAATTGAATTTTATACAAATATTTTTGTAGTGGACGAAAGTCCGGTCCAAAGTGACCGATAGTGTTATGCAAAAATTATGAGAAGGATTTTGACAAAGGAAGATAGTACGAGGCTACAAGATGACCTAGACAAATTGAATGAATGGTTCAACAAATGGCTACAAAAGTTCAACCCAAGTAAATGTAAAGTAATGAAACAAGGCGCTGCAAACAGGAGGCCAGTTACTGGATACCGAATGGGAGATGAAGTCCTTCACGAAACGGACAGAGAAAGATCTAGGAATTGATATCACGCCAAACCTGTCACCTGAAGCCCAAATAAAAGGAATAACATCAGCAGCGTATGCGAGGCTGGCTAACATCAAGACTGCCTTCAGGAACCTATGTATGGAATAATTCAGAACCTTGTATACTTCATATGTAAGACTAATTATATGACCAATGAGAGGCGGGACCAAAGAGCCAGAGCTCAACTCCAGCAGCACAACTAAATGAGTACACACACACACACACAAACACACACACACACACACACACACACACACACACACACAAACACACACACACAAACACACACACACAAACACACACACACACACACACAAACACACACACAAACACACACACACACACATAAAACCTGTACACCAGTTGATTGACAGTTGAGAGGCGGGACCAAAGAGCCAGAGCTCAACCCCCGCAAGCATAAGTAGGTGAGTACAGGGGCCACGCCGCTGAATGGACAACGCTCTGTGGTTGAAGTCTCACGGGCCTGGGTTCAAACCCCGGCAGAGGCCGAAACAAAATGGGCAGAGTTTCTTTCACCCTGGTGCCTATGTTCACTTAGCAGAAAATAGGTACCCGGGAGTTAGATAGCTGCTACGGCCTGCTTCCTGGGGATGTGTGCGTGTGTGTGTAGGAGTAATATATGTAGTGGACATAATAGGGGAAAAATAAATTGGTTAGAAAGGCGGGGTAAAAGAGGTTATTGCTCTAATCTGTTGATACAATTGGTAAATGCTCACACATAAAAACAGACAGACAAAACTCACAGACAAAGACTTCTAGTCTTAGGGGGGGACCTAATCATTGAGAGAGTAACTGGGATTCCAGAAATCCTTATGGTGGGGAAGAAACGTGGGGAGAGAAATTAGTGGAAGTTGTGGAGAGAAACGTCTTAACACAACATGTAAAGGAGGACACAAGAGAAAAGGGAAGAGATACACCAAGCCTACTGGACGTAATCTTCACCCAGAATGAGGAAGACATTGAGAACTTAGAGCATGAAATACCACTAGGAACAAGTGGCCATTGTGTCCTGGTGTTCTACTACATGATGGACCTCAGAACAGTGCCCATAAGTTGACCAGACCACACACTAGAAGTTGAAGGGACGACGACGTTTCGGTCCGTCCTGGACCATTCTCAAGTCGATTGTGACTTGAATGCCCATAAGACAAGGAGTCAAGGAAGGGATAACACACTATAAAAAAGGAGACTATAGGAAAGTAAGAGAGTATCTGGGAAGTGAACAGGAGGAGGAATTTAGAGGGAAGACAGTCCAGGAAATGATGGACCAAGTCAAACTGAGGTGCAAAGAGGCAAAAGAGAGATTAATACCACCATTAAGGGAAAAATGTAGGGGGGCATATAATAACCCGTGGTTCAATAGACAGTGTCAGAAAGCAAAATGAAAAAGCAAGAGGGAGTGGAGGAAATACAGAAGGCAAAGGACTGCTGTAAACCAGGTTAGATGCCACAGGGCCAAGAATGACTATATAAACATAAGAAGACTGGCAGAAACTATGAAAATGATATTGACTCCAAAGCAAAGAGCCAACCAAAACTCCTCCATATCCATATAAGAAGGAGAATGACAGTAAATGATTAAGTAATCAGGTTACAAAAAATGGGAAGCCAGTATACAGAAAATTATAAAGAAATTTGTGAGGAACTCAATTCCAGTTACCATGGAGTGTTCACTACTGAGCCTGAGCAGCTCCCAGAGCTAAATGAGGAAGCATTCCCTGAAGAGTAACTTCTAAATATTGATGTAACAGCGGAGGACGTAAGAATAGAACTAGCATTACTGGATGTAACTACTGTGCTTGATAGAGTATCACTATGGCTGTTAAAAGAAGCACCACAGGCCTTCAGCGCACTTTCAGCGCTAATCTTTAATGAGACCCTTACAAGGGGGGGGGGTTAATTGCCCAACTGCTGGAAGAATGCTAATGTGGTGTCAATATACAAAAAAGGAGATAGAGAAGAGGCACTTAACTACAGATCAGTGTCACTCACAAGCATCCCTTGCAAAGTACTTGAAATAATTATAAGGCGAAGTTGAACTTGATAGGTTGTACTAAGTATAAGGTTGTACACACCTTGAAGGAATTGGGTTTGTGAGTAAACATCAAAAACATGGCTTTAGAGAAGGGAATCATGCCTGGCGAACCTCCTGGAGTTTTATGATAAGATAACGAACATAAGGACAAGATAGAATAGGATAGGCAGATTGCATATTTCTGGACTGCCAAAAAGCTTTAAGTTAGGTAAGAAATTACCTAACGGACAGGTCTCAGAGAGTGGCAGTGAGGGGCGAGGAGTCGGACTGGCATAGAGTAACAAGCGGGGTCCCTCAAGGATCGGTCCTGAGTCCCATTCTATTTCTCATTTATGTAAACGACTTAATTGCAGGAGTTGAGTCTTATATGTCAATGTTTGTAATGTTTTCTCTTAGAGTATTCCGCTCCATATTAAAGCCCCCATCTAAAAAAAAAAAAATAATGAAATTCGACAAAGTGCAGAAGTTTGCGAGTGATGAGGTACGAAGAGAGACTGAAGGAACTAAACCCGACGACGTTAAAAAGGAGGAGGGAGAGGGGGGACATGATACAAACATATAAAATACCTAGAGGTATTAACAGGGTGGAAACAGAGTTAATGTTTACAATGAATAACAATAGAACAAGGTGGCACAGATGGAAGCTTGAGACTCAGATGTGTCATAGAGATGTTAGAAAGTTTTACTTTAACATAAGAGTAGTGAGTAAATGGAATTACCTATTACCTAAAGGAGCGGGTTGTAGAGGCTATCTTGAGGTTATCTTGAGATGATTTCGGGGCTTTTAGTGTCCCCGCGGCCCGGTCCTCGACCAGGCCTCCACCCCCAGGAAGCAGCCCGTGACAGCTGACTAACTCCCAGGTACCTATTTACTCCTAGGTAACAGGGGCATTCAGAGTGAAAGAAACTTTGCCCATTTGTTTCTGCCTTGTGCGGGAATCGAACCCGCGCCACAGAATTACGAGTCCTGCGCGCTATCCACCCGCTACGAGGCTAGCTCCATTCATAACTCTAATAGCAGGTACGATAGAGAAATAAGTCAGTCATTAAATTAGACAACCAACGGCTAGAAAAGAGAGGTCCACGAGCTAGAGCTCGATCCTACAGACACAAATAGCTGAGTTCAAATAGGTGAGTACACACCCACCAGCATCACCTCTCCAGCGACCCTACGCACTCACTGGAAAGATGAGTTAATCATGACCCAACTTTTACTCCCCCAACACATTAACTGCGGGGTTCACGCTGCAAGTTGGACTCACGGTATTTCCTCGCTGCTCCTGACGCATGAACGCCATTTTTTACTTCTCGCGGAACATCCCACAAGTCACAGTGTTACTTACGAGTAATGTTTTTGTTGGGTCAGAGAAGTTAAGCTCTTATTTCAGAATCAGAATTTTCAACTTCTTAATGGTGAGAAAGAGGTTTTGACAGCTCTGAGGCGCACTAATCACACGCTCCATTAAACTTTTGCAGTCGGAGTCTTGAAGGAGCATTAGTCTAGTGAGTATATTTTTTATTTATGCTTTTATTATGTACGAATATACTCAAGCTTCTCATATATCTATAACTTTTAGTTAAAGGCGCTTATCCCCTACATCTTCCATGAGCCACAGGCTCCGCTACTAGCCACGATATGAAGTTGATTATATCTAGCGACGGCAGAAGCTGAAGAACAAGTATTTGATAAAACCAGAAATTGATAAACAAAGCCAAAGCCTCCAAGCAAGAGCCGCGCGGCGCTCCCTCTGCGACTCTTAAGATATCCGCACTCGTCAGCAAGGGAGAACTGGACTCTGGCGTTTAAGGACGGACAGGTCGCTGGAGCTGCCCTGTTTACGGATGGAAAATGCCGTAATTAGATATGAAAAATTGATGAACTTTGGCCGTATCTGCGCTGCAGGAAGGAAAGTTCAGGAAGAACGGTAAAGAAACTGCGAACATTGTTTGTGTGGTTGGTGTGGTTGGCGGCAGTTGGCGGCAGTCGCTCTTGTGAAGGTGTGAGACGTCGTCAGCAAAGCTCTAAGTCGAGAAATGTACGTTATACTTTTATATATGTCGGCAATGGCACAGTGGGGATACCTCCAAAGGATACCTGATCAACCAGGCTGTGACTCATACGTCAGGCTGCGAGCAGCCGCGTCTAACAGCCTGGTTGATCAGTCCAGCAACCAGGAGGCCTGGTCGACGACCGGGCCGCGGGGACACTAAGCCCCGGAAGCACCTCAAGGTAGCCTCAAGGTAGGTGGGCCAGTGGAGAACCTTAACTTAATATGATCGTCGCGTCGCAAACTACAGCTTGGATGCCGCTTAAGGTATACTAGTAGGATAAATATAATAATATGTCAGTTGAAACGTTTTGCACAAACTTGAAATTAATTAGATTGTCTGAATGTGATTTTCAATATATAATATGAGACAGCCTTAACGAGGAAAGGTTCCTTATTAACGCTATGACGACACTGCCCAAAATGCCCTGCCCACCACGGTCACCTGAGCTATAATTACCTGACTAATCTTTATATGTTTAGTTGTCCCACACATCTTAGCTTTACTCCTTACTTTAGATGCTCCTGGACGCAGGTTCGAATCCTCGTCACGGCCCTTGTGGATTTGTTCGTTACTTTAACCATTGTTCTCACCTAATTGTGTGTACCTGACCTCTCAGAAGTATAAATCCGATGTTACCTCCTGTCTCCTTCAGAGACGGCACCACTCCCCTGCCAGGTAAGTCCACTACGGGCTCACCATAGCCCGTGCTACTTGCCCCGTTCCTGTGCCAGGTAAGTCCACTACGGGCTCACCATAGCCCGTGCTACTTGCCCCGCTCCTGTGCCAGGTAAGTTACGGGCTCACTATAGCCCGTGCTACTTGCCCCTCTCCTGTGCCAGGTAAGTTACGGGCTCACCATAGCCCGTGCTACTTGCCCCGCTCCTGTGCCAGGTAAGTTACGGGCTCACCATAGCCCGTGCTACTTGCCCCGCTCCTGTGCCAGGTAAGTCACGGGCTCACCATAGCCCGTGCTACTTGCCCCGCTCCTGTGCCAGGTAAGTTACGGGCTCACCATAGCCCGTGCTACTTGCCCCGCTCCTGTGCCAGGTAAGTTACGGGCTCACCATAGCCCGTGCTACTTGCCCCGCTCCTGTGCCAGGTAAGTTACGGGCTCACCATAGCCCGTGCTACTTGCCCCGCTCCTGTGCCAGGTAAGTCACGGGCTCACCATAGCCCGTGCTACTTGCCCCGCTCCTGTGCCAGGTAAGTTACGGGCTCACTATAGCCCGTGCTACTTGCCCCTCTCCTGTGCCAGGTAAGTTACGGGCTCACCATAGCCCGTGCTACTTGCCCCGCTCCTGTGCCAGGTAAGTTACGGGCTCACCATAGCCCGTGCTACTTGGAACCTGTTCCGAGTAGCTGAATCTATAACAACAACAACAACCTGTCTCCTTTGATTAGAAAACCCATTGAAGAATGGGACTCATTAGAGAACATTCTGCATCTCCGCCACCAAGATAATGTTGTTACAATAAGACTGAAACCAGTGCACTAAAACAGAAGGGAAAAAAGAAACAGGGAAAAAGAGGAAACCCCACCTCCGTTTAAAACTCTGACCTAAGTAGCACAGTAACAAGGTTATCGCGAATAACCTAACTCAATTATGGGCTCTCGCTATAGCCCGTGCTACTTGGACATTTCGTTCAGAATAGGTAAATCTAAAGTAACAACAGTAAGTAACAGTAACTAAGCAACCAACGACCTTAGAAGAGCTTTAAGAGTCCCCTGAACCTTTGCAGTAACCACCCTGAAGCCATCAACACTGCCACTCTTCAGGTCAAAACAGGTGTCTAGCAGCTGGTCACACTCATAAACGCTGTCAAGCACTATCCTCCCCCGCGATAGCAGCTACATAGTAAGGACTGATGATTTAAATGCGAGCTCAGCACAATGTATATCCTTTGACGACCAAAGATCACATTCACTCCGAAACATCTACCACTTGCGGGCTATTCATGCCCGTGCTACCTCTTGGGTGGCTTAATCTTCATCAATCAATCTGTCTCCTCAATTAAGAATGAACATTGAAGGTCGAAACGTGTAAATTATAACAAGTAAAAAAAAATTCTACAGTTAATTTTTATTCTTTAAGTCAACCTTGAACAAATATGACATTTGGAAAAATCTTGCAATTAAACCAAGATGCAAGAGCACTAATCACAGGATACAAGTCCTAAACAAGACAAATAATCAACACGGAATATGCAGTCATATTCATTTTTAAATTAACATATATATATATATATATATATATATAAATATATATATATATATATATATATATATATATATATATATATATATATATATATATATATATATATATATATATGTCGTACCTAGTAGCCAGAATGCACTTTTTGGCCTACTATGCAAGGCCCGATTTGCCTAATAAGCCAAGTTTTCCTGAATTAATATATTTTCTCTATTTTTTTTCTTATGAAATGATAAAGCTACCCATTTCATTATGTATGAGGTTAATATTTTTTATTGGAGTTAAAATTAACGTAGATATATGACCGAACCTAACCAACCCTACCTAACCTAACCTATCTTTGTTGGTTAGGTTAGGTTTGGTAGCCGAAAAACATAGGTTAGGTTAGGTTAGGTAGGTTAGGTAGTCGAAAAATAATTAATTCATGAAAACTTGGCTTATTAGGCAAATCGGGCCTTGCATGGTAGGCCGAGAAGTGAGTTCTGGCTACTAGGTACGAAATATATATATATATATATATATATATATATATATATATATATATATATATATATGTGTGTGTGTGTGTGTGTGTGTGTGTGTGTGTGTGTGTGTGTGTGTGTGTGTGTGTGTGTATATGTATGTACACACACTAGCTGTACCCGACCACGCGTTGCTGAACCACAACAACCTTCTCCTCTCTCCCAGTCCTCCCCACCATCCCCTACTCCCCTGTCCACTTGTCCTCCCTACCCTTACCCCCTCCCTTGTCCCCCTCGTCCTCCCCACTATCCCTCACTTCCGTCCCTTCATCATCCCCACCATTCTCCACTCCTTCGTTCGATGCCTTCCCAAATGATCTGATGTTCCCATCAGAAAATTGGGAACATCAAATGATCTGATGTTTCCATAACTGATATATAAGAAAAAGTTACAAAACGAAATGAAAAACAATGAAAAAATAAAAAAAGTTAACTATACTCAAGAAATAAAAATGGATGGTATGGTAAGCAACACAGCTCAATTCCAATGCAATGTCACACAAAATAATTAAATAAAAGTAAAAATAAATTGAAATTTATGAAAATTTAATTTGTCAATGCAATCGAAAATATTGATTTGGAATTGTAGCATATTTAGTATAGTGTGTGTTGCTCTTACATGCAACAGATGGCACTGTTTCTTAAACAAAAAGGATGTTTTTACCTGTCACAGGTATTTCATATATACTAATACTTACGAAATGAACGGTATGATAAACAACACAGATAGATTCCAACACAATGTTACATATAATAATTAAATCAATATGAAAATATATAAAAATATATGAAAATTTCCTTTATCAATGCAATTGAAAGCAATGAAATGGAATTGTGACATATTTAATATAGCGTGTGTTGCTACTACGTGCAAGGGATGGCGCTGTGTTTTTTTTTAAATCATGTTTTTACCTGTCACAGGTGTGGCATCTATATAGTAGGTATATAAAAACTTGCACATATTCGATTGGAACGTTCTGTCAAAATTTCAAATTAATCGGTGAAGAAATTTCAGAGATTAGCGATTTTAAACAAACATTTACATATACATTTTGATTTATTTATATATATATATATATATATATATATATATATATATATATATATATATATATATATATATATATATATATATATATATATATGCAAACAAGCCTGAACGGTCTCCAGGCATATATGGAACTATAAACTCACACCCCAGAAGTGACTCGAACCCATACTGCCAGAAGCAGTGCATCTGATGTACAGGATCCCTTAACCACTCGATCAACACGACTGGACAAAAGAGGATGGTAGCCGAGGCTAATTCCCCATCCCCCCGCCGGCACTCTGTTGGTAATCTTGGGCATGGTATTTTATCAAATTACCTCATTCTTTGTGGCACACGTGAGGAACACAAATGCGAACAAGCCTGAAAGGTCTCCAGGTATATATGCAACTGAAAACATATATATATATATATATATATATATATATATATATATATATATATATATATATATATATATATATGTCGTACCTAATAGCCAGAACTCACTTCTCAGCCTACTATGCAAGGCCCGATTTGCCTAATAAGCCAAGTTTTACTGAATTAATATATTTTCTCAAATTTTTTTCTTGTGAAATGATAAAGCAACCCATTTCATTATGTATGAGGTCAATTTTTTTTTATTGGAGTTAAAATTAACGTAGATATATGACCGAACCTAACCAACCCTACCTAACCTAACCTAACCTATCTTTTTAGGATAGGTTTGGTTAGGTAGCCGAAAACGTTAGGTTAAGTTAGGTTAGGTAGGTTAGGTAGTCGAAAAAACATTAATTCATGAAAACTAGGCTTATTAGGCAAATCGGGCCTTGCATAGTAGGCTGAGAAGTGAGTTCTGGCTACTAGGTACGACATATATATATATATATATATATATATGGAGCTAGGCACAGGAGGGAGGGAAGGAATTCTTAACAACGGAGCGCATGTCCAGAGCACAGGTTTGATGCTCAATTATTGATCCTACACATTCTGGCATCTCAACCCGATCTCTGGTTCTCGTCTCGGCGCCAAATACGAGCGATAAACTATTCATTTCTGAAGGCTACTCCACCGAAACATTTAGAACTTTTTACCAACTTCATTGAATAAAACGACGCGAATAAAAATTTATTACGAGAAACTACAAAATTTGTATCAAAGAGGAGAGAATACAGCGACACATACACTGTGTTGGAGGCGAGGATACAGCGACACATACACTGTGTTGGAGGCGAGGATACAGCGACACATACACTGTGTTGGAGGCGAGGATACAGCGACACATACACTGTGTTGGAGGCGAGGATACAGCGACACATACACTGTGTTGGAGGCGAGGATACAGCGACACATACACTGTGTTGGAGGCGAGGATACAGCGACACATACACTGTGTTGGAGGCGAGGATACAGCGACACATACACTGTGTTGGAGGCGAGGATACAGCGACACATACACTGTGTTGGAGGCGAGGATACAGCGACACATACACTGTGTTGGAGGCGAGGATACAGCGACACATACACTGTGTTGGAGGCGAGGATACAGCGACACATACACTGTGTTGGAGGCGAGGATACAGCGACACATACACTGTGTTGGAGGCGAGGATACAGCGACACATACACTGTGTTGGAGGCGAGGATACAGCGACACATACACTGTGTTGGAGGCGAGGATACAGCGACACATACACTGTGTTGGAGGCGAGGATGCAGCGACACATACACTGTGTTGGAGGCGAGGATACAGCGACACATACACTGTGTTGAAGGCGAGGATACAGCGACACATACACTGTGTTGGAGGCGAGGATACAGCGACACATACACTGTGTTGGAGGCGAGGATACAGCGACACATACACTGTGTTGAAGGCGAGGATACAGCGACACATACACTGTGTTGGAGGCGAGGATACAGCGACACATACACTGTTGGAGGCGAGGATACCGCGACACACACACGGTGCGAGACGCAGGGACACATACACAGTGCGAAACGCAGGGACACATACACGGTGCGAGATACAGGGACACATGCACGGTGAGAGACGCAGGGACGCATACACGGTGAGATACAGGGACACATACACGTGCAAGACACAGGGACACATACACAGTGTTAGATACAGGGACACATACACAGTGCGAGATACAAGGGACACATACACAGTGTTAGATACAGGGAGACATACACGGTGCGAGATACAGGGACACATACAGGTTCGAGACACAGGGACACATACACGGTGTTTGATACAGGGATATATACACGGTGCGAGATACAGGGAGACATACACAGTGCGAGATACAGGGACACATACACGGTGCGAGACGCAAGGACACATACACAGTGCGAGACGCAGGGACACATACACAGTTCGAGGCGCAGGGACACATAGTGCGAGATACAGGGACACGTACACAGTGTGAGACGCAGGGACACATTGTGCGAGTCGCAGGGACACTTACACAGTGCGAGATACAAGGACACATACACAGTGCGAGATACAGGGACACATACACAGTGTGAGACACAGGGACACATACACGGTGTGAGACGCAGGGACATATACACAGTGCAAGACTCAGGGACACATACACGGTGTTAGATACAGGGAGACATACACAGTGCGAGATACAGGGAGACATACACAGTGCGAGATACAGGGACACATACACGGTGTTAGATACAGGGAGACATACACGGTGTTAGATACAGAGACACATACACAGTGCGAAATACAAGGATTCATACATACACGGTGCGAGACGCAGGGACACATACACAGCGTGAGACCCAGGGACACATACACAGTGCGAGATACAGGGACACATACACAGTGCGAGACGCAGGAAGACATACACAGTGCGAGATACAGGGACACATACACAGTGCGAGACACAGGGACACATACACAGTGTGTGTGATACAGGGACACATACACAGTGCGAGATACAGGGACACATACACAGTGCGAGATACAGGGACACATACACAGTGCGAGACACATACATAGTGCGAGACACAGGGACACATACACAGTGCGTGATACAGGGACACATACACAGTGCGAGATACAGGGACATATACACGGTGTGAGATACTGGGACACATACACGGTGTGAGACACAGGGACACATACACGGTGTGAGATACAGGGATACATACACGGTGCGAGATACAGGGACACATACACTGTGCGAGATACAGGGACACATACACGGTGTGAGATACTGGGACACATACACGGTGTGAGACACAGGGACACATACACGGTGTGAGATACTGGGACACATACACGGTGTGAGACACAGGGACACATACACGGTGTGAGATACTGGGACACATACACGGTGTGAGACACAGGGACATATACACGGTGTGAGATACAGGGACACATACACGGTGCGAGATACAGGGACACATACACGGTGTGAGATACAGGGACACATACACGGTGTGAGATACTGGGACACATACACGGTGCGAAACACAAGGACACATACACTTTGTGAGATACTGGGACACAGCGACAATACACTGGTCTCCTGCTGCACTAACGATGTCGTGTAAAATATATATTTCTTACACGGGGAAGTTGGGGAGCCGGTCGTTACTGGGCGACAGTCGTCGTCGTCGTCCCGTGAATAAATTGCGATTTCTGTCGTTATGCGTAAAATATAATTCCGAATTATGTAGTTTTCCGTTGAATATAATTCTGATTTCTGTCGTTTTTTGTAAAATAGACTTTCTATATATATATATATCTTCGTCCTGAGAATGCAACTGTGATTTGGTAAATTTTCTGGGAATACAATCACGAACTTTATCGAGCTCTGATAAAAGCAATTGAAAATTTTATTATACAATGACCACAACTAAGAACTTCGTCGTCCTTACTGTGACCACACCTAAGAACTTCGTCGTCCTTACTGTGACCACACCTAAGAGCTTCGTCGTCCTTACTGTGACCACACCTAAGAACTTCGTCGTCATTACCGTGACCACAACTAAGAACTTCGTCGTCCTTACTGTGACCACACCTAAGAACTTCGTCGTCATTACCGTGACCACAACTAAGAACTTCGTCGTCCTTACTGTGACCACAACTAAGAACTTCGTCGTCCTTTACTGTGACCACACCTAAGAACTTCATCGTCCTTACTGTGACCACAACTAAGAACTTCGTCGTCCTTTACTGTGACCACACCTAAGAACTTCACCGTCCTTACTGTGACCACAACTAAGAACTTCGTCGTCCTTTACTGTGACCACACCTAAGAACTTCGTCGTGCTCCAAGTACCAGAACCAGGGACTCTGAAGCGCACATCTCGACACAAGAGGCAAGTTTGGCGTGTTCGACAAGCCAGAATTAAGGATATTGTTGAGGAAGAAAGACTGGACAGTAGTGCCCAATACGCCGGCCCGATGAGAAGTTTGGGCCGTCGTATTAAGAAGTGGGTGCGGCCTCCCAGCGGAAATAAGCCGGACCCACTGTATTTCCATCTTCCTTGGTATTGCGACTTCGTCTCTTTCATGTTCACCAACTTTACCCTGGTTCGTGATGCATGAAAGGAGGTGGGGGTGTTTGCCGGGGGGGGGGGGGGGGAGGGATTGTTGGCGGTGAGGGGGAGGTGGAGTGTATGTTGTGGTGGGGGGGGAGGGATTGTTGGCGGTGAGGGGGAGGTGGAGTGTATGTTGTGGTGGGGGGGGGGGGTGTTAGAAGTGGGTGTATTGGAGGAGAGAGTCTTGGAGAGTGTTGGATATGGGAATATGTTGGAGGTAGTGATGTCCGTTGGAGGTGGTGGTAATGAAGCTGGGAAGTGGTTGGAGTGTTGGAGGAGGCGTTGTCAGTGGTAGTGGTGGTGTTGGAGGTGGTGGAGGAGCTGGTGGTGAGTTTTCCTGATGACGTAGTGGTGCCACACTCATCGCGTCTCTCCAACGATTTCATCTCAGTTTGAACCCTTGACAGAGAGGGCAGGTGTTAGAAGCATATGACTGCTTATACACCTGGTGAGAATTTGGTAACGTTAATGAACATTAACATGGGTGTATGGAAGGTGCCGGTCGACCGAGCGGACAGCACTCTGGACTTGTGATCCTGTGGTCCCGGGTTCGATCCCGGGCGCCGACGAGAAACAATGGGCAGAGTTTCTTTCACCCTATGCCCCTGTTACCTAGCAGTAAAATAGGTACCTGGGTGTTAGTCAGCTGTCACGGGCTGCTTCCTGGGGGTGGAGGCCTGGCCGAGGACCGGGCCGCGGGGACACTAAAAAGCCCCGAAATCATCTCAAGATAACCTTCAAGAAGGGAAATCATGCCTATAACGACTCTTCTGGAGTTCTATGACAAAAGTATCGAATAAAAAGGCAAGACAGAGAAGGTTGGGAGGTTGCATATTTCATGACTGCCCAAAAGCCTTTGATAAAATACTGCATACAATATTTGTTCACGAACTTGACAGGTCGGCATTAGTTAATGGAAGACCATTGACATGTTATCTTGAGATGGTTATCTTGAGATGATTTCGGGGCTTTTAGTGTCCCCGCGGCCCGGTCCTCGACCAGGCCTCCACCCCCAGGAAGCAGCCCGTGACAGCTGACTAACACCCAGGTACCTATTTTACTGCTTGGTAACAGGGGCATAGGGTGAAAGAAACTTTGCCCAATGTTTCTACCCGGCGCCTGGGATCGAACCCAGGACCACAGGATCACAAGTCCAGCGTGCTGTCCGCTCGGCCGACCGGCTCCCGTTAAATGAATATATAACAGATCGGACTCAGAGAGTCAGAGTAAAGGGCAATTAGTCGGACTGGCGTTGGGTAGCAAGCGGAGTACCTCAGAGAGCGGTGCTGGGCCCCATTCTGTTTCTCATTTATGTTAATGACCTATCAACAGAAGTTGAGCCTTATATGTACATGTCTACACAATATGTACAATTAATGAGAAAAGTTGAGACAGCTGAGGATTGTAAAATTCTCCAAGATGATTTATACAAGTTGTAGAACTGGTCCGACAAATGGTCTCTGGAGTTCAACACCAGCAAGTGTAAAGTTGATGGAAATGGGACCAGGAGGCTAACAAAAAGTACACAATGAAGGGAAACTACCTCCCTATAGCGACTAGAGAAAATGACCTGGAAGTGGACGAAATACTCCAGAGGCACATATAAACAGGATAACATCAGCAGCATACTCTACGACGGCAAAGGTCAAAACATCGTCCTGGAACCTTTAAAAGGAAGCATTTAGACCGCTATACACCCCTCATGTGAGACCAGTCTAAGAACATGCTAACACATATATGAAAGTTCAGAAAGGTCATGAAGTTTGCAACGATATTCGTTCCAGAATTACGAAGGATGGGTTGTGTAGAGACTGAAAGACCTAGAACTAACGATGCTAGAAAAGAGAAGGGAAAAAATATTAGACACCTCGCGAAATATTAGAAAAACTATCACTGCCACGAACTATATACCATATAACATGATCATATAACAACCTAGTTCATAATGTTAAAAGTACCTACGATAAAGAAATAGATCTGGACTAACAGCATTAGAAAACGGACAAGAACGGCGGGTTCCAGGAGCAAAAAACTGCATCGAGCGGGAAGAACTATGGGAGTGGAGGCAGGTGAGTACACAAGCGGAAGGCCGACAATGCGTCTTGGCTGCTATATGGAGGAAACTCCACCAAAAAAGGAGTTCGAAACAGACTCCGCCACGTAACTCGAGTCAATTCATAATACCACAACTTCCTCCATTCATTTGGAGGAGACAGTTAGGTCCCTGCGAGGATTGAGTGCTAGACCCCAGACTTGCCCATATCTACACACACACACACACACACACACACACACACACACACACACACACACACACACACACACACACACACACACACACACACACACACACGCACGCACGCACTCTGAGTGCCCAAATGAGCCACAGAGATATTAGAAATAACTTTTTTAGTGTCAGAGTGGTTGACAAATGGAATGCATTAGGAGGTGATGTGGTGGAGGCTGACTCCATACACAGTTTCAAGTGTAGATATGATAGAGCCCAATAGGCTCAGGAATCTGTTCACCTGTTGATTGACAGTTGAGAGGCGGGACCAAAGAGCCAGAGCTCAACCCCCGCAAGCACAATTAGGCGAGTACAATTAGGTGAGTACACACACACACACACACACACACACACACACACACACACACACACACACACACACACACAATACTCAACCCCCACAACACTCACCCCCCACAACACTCACCCCCCACAACACTCACCCCCCACAACACTCACACCCCACAACACTCACCCCCCACAACACTCACCCCCCACAACACTCACCCCCCACAACACTCACCCCCCACAACACTCACCCCCCACAACACTCACCCCCCACAACACTCACCCCCCACAACACTCACCCCCCACAACACTCACCCCCCACAACACTCACCCCCCACAACACTCACCCCCACAACACTCACCCCCACAACACTCACCACCCACAACACTCACCCCCCACAACACTCACCCCCCACAACACTCACCCCCCACAACACTCACCCCCCACAACACTCACCCCCCACAACACTCACCCCCCACAACACACACCCCCCCCCCCACAACACTCACCACCCCACCACAACACTCACCCGCCCCACCACAACACTCATCCACCCCACCACAACACTCACCGGCCCCACCACAACACTCACCCGCCCCACCACACCACAATACTCACCCACCACAACACTCACTCGCCCCACCACAACACTCACTCGCCCCACCACAACACTCACCCCCACAACACTCACCCCCCACAACACTCACCCCCCACAACACTCACCCCCCACAACACTCACCCCCCACAACACTCACCCCCCACAACACTCACCCCCCACAACACTCACCCCCCACAACACTCACCCCCCACAACACTCACCCCCCACAACACTCACCCCTACAACACTCACCCCTACAACACTCCCCCCACAACACTCACCCCCACAACAC
>NC_059608.1:15579393-15586893 GCF_020424385.1 Procambarus clarkii
GGTGGTGACAGTGGGGTGTGTGGGTGGGTAGGGTGCAGGTGGTGACAGTGGGGTGTGTGGGTGGGTAGGGTGCAGGTGGTGACAGTGGGGGGTGTGGGTGGGTAGGGTGCAGGTGGTGACAGTGGGGAGGTGTGACTGGGTAGGGGTGCAGGTGGTGACAGTGGGGTGTGTGGGTGGGTAGGGGTGCAGGTGGTGACAGTGGGGGGTGTGGGTGGGAAGGGGTGCAGGTGGTGACAGTGGGGAGGTGTGACTGGGTAGGGGTGCAGGTGGTGACAGTGGGGTGTGTGACTGGGTAGGGGTGCAGGTGGTGACAGTGGGGTGTGTGGGTGGGTAGGGGTGCAGGTGGTGACAGTGGGGAGGTGTGACTGGGTAGGGGTGCAGGTGGTGACAGTGGGGGGGTGTGACTGGGTAGGGGTGCAGGTGGTGACAGTGGGGGGGGTGTGGGTGGGTAGGGTGCAGGTGGTGACAGTGGGGTGTGTGGGTGGGTAGGGTGCAGGTGGTGACAGTGGGGGTGTGGGTGGGTAGGGTGCAGGTGGTGACAGTGGGGAGGTGTGACTGGGTAGGGGTGCAGGTGGTGACAGTGGGGTGTGTGACTGGGTAGGGGTGCAGGTGGTGACAGTGGGGTGTGTGGGTGGGTAGGGGTGCAGGTGGTGACAGTGGGGAGGTGTGACTGGGTAGGGGTGCAGGTGGTGACAGTGGGGAGGTGTGACTGGATAGGGGTGCAGGTGGTGACAGTGGGGGGGGGTGTGACTGGGTAGGGGTGCAGGTGGTGACAGTGGGGGGGTGTGGGTGTCGTCGGAGCTGGGTGACGTGGCCTCCATGTGGTGGTCTTGTACCGAGCAGCCAAACTAGCGGGAGATGCGGGAAGCTTCCTGAAGAGTGTTGTGCATTTCCTGATGGTTCCTGGAGTGAGCTCTGAGGGGCCTGGAGTGAGCTCTGAGGGGCCTGGAGTGAACTCTGAGGGGCCTGGAGTGAGCTCTGAGGGGCCTGGAGTGAGCTCTGAGGGCCCTGGAGTGAGCTCTGAAGGGCCTGGAGTGAGCTCTGAGGGGCCTGGAGTGAGCTCTGAGGGCCCTGGAGTGAGCTCTGAGGGCCCTGGAGTGAGCTCTGAAGGGCCTGGAGTGAGCTCTGAGGGGCCTGGAGTGAGCTCTGAGGGGCCTATAGTGAGCTCTGAGAGGCCTGGAGTGAGCTCTGAGGGCCCTGGAGTGAGTTCTGAGGGGCCTGGAGTGAACTCTGAGGGGCCTGGAGTGAGCTCTGAGGGACCTGAACTGAACTCTGAGGGGCCTGGAGTGAGATCTGAGGGCCCTGGAGTGAGCTCTGAGGGGCCTGGAGTGAGCTCTGAGGGGCCTGGAGTGAGCTCTGAGGGGCCTGGAGTGACCTCTGAGGGGCCAGGAGTGACCTCTGAGGGGCCTGGAGTGACCTCTGAGGGGCCTGGAGTGACCTCTGAGGGGCCTGGAGTGAACTCTGAGGGACCTGGAGTGAACTCTGAGGGACCTGGAGTGAACTCTGAGGGACCTGGAGTGAACTCTGAGGGACCTGGAGTGAACTCTGAGGGACCTGGAGTGAGCTCTGAGGGTCCTGGAGTGAGCTCTGAGGGACCTGGAGTGAGCTCTGAGGGGCCTGGAGTGACCTCTGAGGGGCCTGGAGTGACCTCTGAGGGGCCTGGAGTGACCTCTGAGGGGCCTGGAGTGACCTCTGAGGGGCCTGGAGTGACCTCTGAGGGGCCTGGAGTGACCTCTGAGGGACCTGGAGTGAGCTCTGAGGGGCCTGGAGTGAACTCTGAGGGACCTGGAGTGAGCTCTGAGGGTCCTGGAGTGAGCTCTGAGGGACCTGGAGTGAACTCTGAGGGGCCTGGAGTGAGCTCTGAGGGGCCTGGAGTGAGCTCTGAGGGGCCTGGAGTGACCTCTGAGGGGCCTGGAGTGACCTCTGAGGGGCCTGGAGTGACCTCTGGAGGGGCCTGGAGTGACCTCTGAGGGGTCTGGAGTGACCTCTGAGGGACCTGGAGTGACCTTGAGGGGCCTGGAGTGACCTCTGAGGGGCCTGGAGTGAGCTCTGAGGGGCCTGGAGTGAGCTCTGAGGGGCCTGGAGTGACCTCTGAGGGGCCTGGAGTGACCTCTGAGGGGCCTGGAGTGACCTCTGAGGGGCCTGGAGTGAACTCTGAGGGTCCTGGAGTGAGCTCTGAGGGACCTGGAGTGAGCTCTGAGGGGCCTGGAGTGAACTCTGAGGGGCCTGGAGTGAGCTCTGAGGGGCCTGGAGTGAGCTCTGAGGGGCCTGGAGTGACCTCTGAGGGGCCTGGAGTGAGCTCTGAGGGGCCTGGAGTGAGCTCTGAGGGGCCTGGAGTGACCTCTGAGGGGCCTGGAGTGACCTCTGAGGGACCTGGAGTGAGCTCTGAGGGGCCTGGAGTGAGCTCTGAGGGGCCTGGAGTGACCTCTGAGGGGCCTGGAGTGACCTCTGAGGGACCTGGAGTGAGCTCTGAGGGGCCTGGAGTGAGCTCTGAGGGGCCTGGAGTGAGCTCTGAGGGGCCTGGAGTGAGCTCTGAGGGGCCTGGAGTGAACTCTGAGGGCCCTGGAGTGAGCTCTGAGGGGCCTGGAGTGAGCTCTGAGGGGCCTGGAGTGAGCTCTGAAGGGCCTGGAGTGAGCTCTGAGGGGCCTGGAGTGAGCTCTGAAGGGCCTGGAGTGAGCTCTGAGGGGCCTGGAGTGAGCTCTGAAGGGCCTGGAGTGAGCTCTGAGGGGCCTGGAGTGAGCTCTGAAGGGCCTGGAGTGAGCTCTGAGGGGGCCTGGATGTGCGTGAAGAATACCTGGAAATTCTTTGAATTCCCAGGAGACAGGTCAGCACTGCCTGTAGAGCGCCTTGAGATGACTTTAATTGTTTTCAAATGCCTGCTTATGACGGGAATTATCAGGATAAAGCACTAACACTAAGCCATTACGACTATAGAGCACATGGAAGGGATATGAGGGGTAAGGATTTAGGATAGGGCGAAGGAAGGAAGGAAATGGTGCCCAACCACTTGGACAGTTAGAGTAACGTCGAACTGGGAGAAGCGAGACCGTCGCTCTACCGTCCTATCCAAGTGACTGGACGGTGCCCTGATGCATCTGTATCATGTATGGGTGTGCTCAGCGGCTCCAAGAGGCATCTATAGGGACCAGAAGTGTGTATTTATGTTCGTCGGGACACCCTGAAAGACGCTTGAGATAAGTAAAGAGTGTTTGGAGAAGCTGGAGGCACCAGCAGCGTGCCTGGAAGAGCCTTGATATTCCTTCAAGGTGCTTAGAGGCAGCCTGGAGGTTCTTGGAGGAAGCTTAGAGGCAGCTTGGAAGTTCTTGGAGGAGCTTAGAGGCTGCCTGGAGGTTCCTGGAGGAGCTTAGAGACTGCCTGGAGATTCTTGGAGGAGCTTACAGACTGCCTGGAGGAGCTTGGAGACTGCCTGGAGGTTCTTGGAGGAGCTTAGAGGCAGCTCGGAGGTTCTTGGAGGAGCTTAGAGACTGCCTGGAGGTTCTTGGAGGAGCTTGGAGACTGCCTGGAGGATCATGGAGGAGCTTAGAGACTGCCTGGAGGTTCTTGGAGGAAGCTTAGAGACTGCATGGAGGTTCTTGGAGGAGCTTAGAGACTGCCTGGAGGTTCTTGGAGGAGCTTACAGACTGTCTGGAGGAGCTTGGAGACTGCCTGGAGGTTCTTGGAGGAGCTTAGAGGCTGCCTGGAGGTTCTTGGAGGAGCTTAGAGGCTGCCTGGAGGTTCCTGGAGGAGCTTAGAGGCAGCCTGGAGATTCTTGGAGGAGCTTAGAGGCTTCCTCTGAAAGTTTAGTGGCTTCAGGAGACGTTTGAATAAAACATAAGCCAATAAACCAGTCCCCAGAGGTGTTCGTAGTCCCCAGAGGTGTTCGTAGTCCTATTAGATGCTTATTAAGTCTGACACCTATTTGTGTAACAGGTATGTCTACCTACGTCACTATAGCGGTGGTGAGGAACACTTGTGTATTTTGTTGGTGTTATAATGTGTATGTGTAGGAGGTACATTACTTTGTGTGTATACTAGAGGTTTGGTGTATGTATACTGGAGGGGGTTGACTTCCAATGTATGTTTACTAGAGAGGGGGGGGGGGTACAGTGTATGTATATCGGCCATTCCCCCCACCCCCCTCTACCTTCAAAACCATCAACACTTACTCTCACTCAAGGTGTGCTCCTTAGGTTAATATGACCTTAGCTTTGGTAGCTTAGGTGGAATGCCCGAGTTCGTACGCTACTTCTCTTTCAAAAACCATTTCGTATATGACGCCGGTCAAATTGGGAGCACACGATATGTCGTGTGCTTTGAGAACCCACCCAAGTCGGGGATGGGTTCTCAATCCCACTCAAGTCATGGTCACTTAATCCAACTCAAGATATTATTCTCCAAGATTCACTTAAACTACACCTCCAGCCTATCAGGCGCCACTGTTTTCCAAGCCAGGTCCGGTTCACCACCGTCCCAAGCCAGGTCCGGTACACCACCGTCCCAAGCCAGGTCCGGTTCACCACCGTCCCAAGCCAGGTCCGGTTCACCACCGTCCCAAGCCAGGTCCGGTACACCACCGTCCCAAGCCAAAAAACGACAAGATTCTAGAGTTTATTTGTGTAATTCCGCTCATGAAGACGTGAGTGCGCTGGTCGCTCGCTGAAAGTTATGTCACTGCAGGGAGAGAAGCATATTACTGTGGGACGGATGTGGGAGGGGAGGTGTGAGGGAGGGGAGAGGAAAGGGAGAAGAGGGAGATAGGAGGAAAGGGAGAGCGTGGGTGATGGGAAGTGTAGGATAGGAGAAAAGGAGACGAGAGATGGAGGTTGAAATCAGGGGAAAAAGGAGGGTGAAAGGAGCAGATATTGTCATGGAAGGGGGGGAGGGAGGGAGGGAGGGAGGGAGGGAGAGAGAGAGAAAGAGAGAGAGAGAGAGAGAGAGAGAGAGAGAGAGAGAGAGAGAGAGAGAGAGAGAGAGAGAGAGAGAGAGAGAGAGAGAGAGAGAGAGAGAGAGAGAGAGAGAGAGAGAGAGAGAGAGAGAGAGAGAGAGAGAGAGAGAGAGAGAGAGACAGAGAGAGAGAGAGAGAGAGAGAGAGAGAGAGAGAGAGAGAGAGAGAGAGAGAGAGACAGAGACAGAGAGACAGAGAGACAGAGACAGAGAGACAGAGAGAGAGAGAGAGAGAGAGAGAGAGAGAGAGAGAGAGAGAGAGAGAGAGAGAGAGAGAGAGAGAGAGACAGAGAGACAGAGAGAGAGAGAGAGAGAGAGAGAGAGAGAGAGACAGAGAGACAGAGAGAGAGAGAGAGAGACAGAGAGACAGAGAGACAGAGAGAGAGAGAGACAGAGAGACAGAGACAGAGAGACAGAGAGACAGAGAGAGAGAGAGAGAGAGAGAGAGAGAGGTGTAGGGTGGGAAGGTCACGGGCCAGTACATGACTTGAAACCACTGACTGGACCACCTTGTTCCAGGGCCATGAAAATAGCCACGCAAATGCCTTCCCCAAGTCGCATCCTGGAGCTTTAACAAAAGGCTTCCAACGAGCTCTGAGGCTTCCAACGAGCCCTGAGGCTTCCAACGAGCCCTGAGGCTTCCTACGAGCTCTGAGGCTTCCAACGAGTCCTGAGGCTTCCAACGAGCCCTGAGGCTTCCAACGAGCCCTGAGGCTTCCCACGAGCCCTGAGGCTTCCAACGAGCTCTGAGGCTTCCAACGAGCTCTGAGGCTTCCAACGAGCTCTGAGGCTTCCAACGAGCCCTGAGGCTTCCAACGAGCCCTGAGGCTTCCAACAAGCCCTAAGGCTTCCAACGAGCCCTGAGGCTTCCAACGAGCCCTGAGGCTTCCAACGAGCTCTGAGGCTTCCAACGAGCCTAGAAACTTCCTACGAGCTCTGAGGCTTCCAACGAGCCCTGAGGCTTCCAACGAGCTCTGAGGCTTCCAACGAGCTCTGAGGCTTCTAACGAGTCCTGAGGCTTCCAACGAGCCCTGAGGCTTCCAACGAGCCCTGAGGCTTCCAAAGAGCCCTGAGGCTTCCAACGAGCTCTGAGGCTTCCAACGAGCCCTGAGGCTTCCAACAAGCCCTAAGGCTTCCCACGAGCCCTGAGGCTTCCCACGAGCCCTGAGGCTTCCCACGAGCCCTGAGGCTTCCAACGAGCTCTGAGGCTTCCAACGAGCTCTGAGGCTTCCAACGAGTCCTGAGGCTTCCAACGAGCCCTGAGGCTTCCAACAAGCCCTAAGGCTTCCAACGAGCCCTGAGGCTTCCAACGAGCCCTGAGGCTTCCAACGAGCTATGAGGCTTCCAACGAGCCTAGAAACTTCCTACGAGCTCTGAGGCTTCCAACGAGCCCTGAGGCTTCCAACGAGCTCTGAGGCTTCCAACGAGCCCTAAGGCTTCCAACGAGCTCTGAGGCTTCCAACGAGCCCTGAGGCTTCCAACGAACCCTGAGGCTTCCAACGAGCCCTGAGGCTTCCCACGAGCCCTAAGGCTTCCAACGAGCCCTGAGGCTTCCAACGAGCCCTGAGGCTTCCAACGAACCCTGAGGCTTCCAACGAGCCCTGAGGCTTCCCACGAGCCCTAAGGCTTCCAACGAGCTCTGAGGCTTCCAACGAGCCCTGAGGCTTCCAACGAACCCTGAGGCTTCCAACGAGCCCTGAGGCTTCCCACGAGCCCTAAGGCTTCCAACGAGCCCTGAGGCTTCCAACGAGCCCTGAGGCTTCCAACGAACCCTGAGGCTTCCCACGAGCCCTAAGGCTTCCAACGAGCCCTGAGGCTTCCAACGAGCTCTGAGGCTTCCAACGAGCTCTGAGGCTTCCAACGAGCTCTGAGGCTTCCAACGAGCTCTGAGGCTTCCAACGAGCTCTGAGGCTTCCAACAAGCCCTGTGGCTTCCCATGAGCCCTAAGGCTTCCAACGAGCTCTGAAGCTTCCAACGAGCTCTGAGGCTTCCAACGAGCTCTGAGGCTTCCAACGAGCTCTGAGGCTTCCAACGAGCTCTGAGGCTTCCAACGAGCTCTGAGGCTTCCAACGAGCTCTGAGGCTTCCAACGAGCTCTGAGGCTTCCAACGAGTCCTGAGGCTTCCAACGAGTCCTGAGGCTTCCAACAAGCCCTAAGGCTTCCAACGAGCCTAAGCATGGCTGCCGTGGCCGTGTGGAAACTGATGCTAGCTACAAGGCTTGGATCAAACACAAGAGGTGTCTTTCTGCCAAGAGCATGAATCATGACAGAAAAGGTCGTCTGCCAGTGGAAGAAAGACCGACTCTGGAACATCTTTTGACAAGACGCTGACACAAAAATTCTAGAACCAGAAAGAGGGCCTTCAAAAGCCTGATGTTATCCTGGTTAGGAGGTCAACAAGGGTAGTCTCATACTAGGGGGCAAGTTCACTACTAAATATACAAGATGGAACTGATGCAGTCCAGTAACGAGAAAGCACTTAGTGACAATTGGCTTTGTTATTAAGATGCGAGTCCCTGATCCACAATGAAGACTTGGACCATTACGTTCACGAAC